>PISW01005595.1:0-129669 GCA_004023785.1 Mungos mungo | reverse complement strand
GAATGGAAAACTAAAATGTGGTCTCTCCATAGAGCAGAACGTTCTTCAGCGACATGGAAAAGATTCCTGAAAACGTTGTGGTAATGAAGGAAGCCGGTCACAAAGACTATGAGTTACAGGAAGAGGCAGAGCTGTAAAGACAAAAAGTGGATTCATCGTTGTCTGGGGCCAGGGGGAGAGTGAGGGTATGTTTGGGGGGGTGGAGGGGGGTGGACGCTTGTGCCGAAGGGCTCGAGGTTTCCGCCGGGGTGATGAAAATGTTCTAAAATGGATTGCGGTGACGGCTGTACTCTATAAATAGGTAAATTGCACGGTATGTGAATTATATCTCAATAGAACTGTTACCCAAAAAAAAAAACCCAAAAAATAGAGGAAAAAAAGACTAAATCTGCTCATTTCCCTACCAAAGACTTCCCTGGCATGCCATCAACCAAAAATAAAACCCAAGTCCTTTGGCCTCAAAAACAGTCACTTAACAATTCTACCCTATTTTTCAGCCTCATCTTCCACTCCCTTTGATCAGTGCCTAAGTCTCTGGGCTTCTCTTCTGGAACTCTCCCTGCTAAGGCTGCCGTGGGAAGCCTGGCCTCAGCCTGCTGTCATTGCCACCGCATTGCCCTCCCCCTGCCATCCACCTGACAAATGCTGGTTTGTTCTTTGGGACCCAAGATGAACCTCACCTCTTCTGTGAAGCCTCTCCCGGCTTTTCTGGGGTTGGCTTCTCTCACTTCTGGGCCCGCACAGCATTCTGTTTATAGTCTGCTCTGGTGCTTATCACATTTTATTTTAATTACCTGTCTGCATAGTGCCTTCCCCACTAGCCTGGACCTTGGGCACTTCAAGGACAGAATTGTTGCCTTATTTATCTTTGTACACTTCTCTCCACCCTGTCTCCACCACACATCACTAAACAAATGCGTGCGTGCACACACACACACACACACACACCAATGCACATGGTTAGGACTAAGCATGGTGACCCATAAGAAGTAGTTAACAGGGGCACCTGGGTGGCTCAGTCAGTTAAGTGTCTGACTTCGGCTCAGGTCATGATCTCGCGGTTGGTGAGTTCAAGCCCTGCTTCGGGTTCCGTGCTGACAGCTCAGAGCCTGAAACCTGCTTCAGATTCTGTGTCTCCCTCTCTCTCTGCTCTTCCCCCTCTCATGCTCTGTCCCTCTCTTTCTCTGTCTCTCTCTCAAAAATAAACAAACGTTAAAAAATTTTGTTAAGTAGTTAAGCAATGTGAGAGGGAACATTCGATGTCCCCAGTGTTAAAGGGAGAGGTGGAAGGAAAACAAAGAAGACGACTCTTTTGCAGGAAGAACAGCCTCTGACTGTCACCCCCCTCCGAGGGGCTGAGCACCCTTGCTTAGCAACTTAACTCCGGTTCCGTTTTGTCCCTCACAAAAGGTACTGCGTAGCCTGGTGGTCTGATAATCACATTAAATAACAATAGCCCAGTGGTTCCCCTGCATTGGTCACTTGTGTTCCATGTATTATGTCATTAATCCCCGAAGCAGCCCTTTGGGAGAGGCGTGACCAGGCACGTTTCACAGGCGGGGCGGCTCAAGGCTTCGGGAGACCTGTCTCTCCGACCCCATAGCCGGGTCTTCACCGTCTCAAAAACCTGTGTGTAGAAACTGATGGTTGCTCTTGGTTATTTCACTTTCTTCTTGCTTCCCGAGGACCCTGGAGGGAAACCGCGCCCACCGCCACTCTGAACGCATCTTCCTAGCTTGAACCGTGTTCGGTCCCGTTGCCTTTCAGAACCAGTTAGGAAATCCGGATTTCACCACGCGGCTGATGGACACGTGCTAACTTCCGTTCTCTGCGCTCGGCCCCACCCGGCCTCCCTGGTTTTAGGGCTCAGGTCCCCACCCGCCTCCTTTAAGAGATCTTCTTATGCAGCCTTTTTCTGTATCTTTGAGGCCTTACAGGCTGGACCACTTATTTTAACCACATACCTCTAAATGTCACCTTCCACCCACAGACAAAATTGTCACTCTCTATCCCTACTTCCCTTTCCTTTTTGCCCACAGATTTGGTGCCATCTTGCAACACAGATTCCGTCCTCCCCGGTCTGTTAGAGCTGCACTTGCAGATGCTCCCTGCGGTCCTACCTGGCTTCCAGGTCAAATACACGTTTCAGAGCACTGCTCCCCGGCCTGTAGCACTAGCTCGGGCCCCTGAGCCCCGCCTCCTTCCTCCTGCGGCCTCTTCAACAGCAGCGGCTCCTTCTCCAGCGCCCTCTCCCCACACCCCCACCCGCCTCTGTGGCCAGGGAGAGCCCCGGACCCTCCTCAGGGTGCCGTGTGTCAGGCTCCAGCCCTGACTTCTTTCCTTAGCTCCAGTCAAGTGTCTCCAACTGCCTTCCGGGCATTTCTATGTGGACAACCTCAGTGTCACTTAGCATTCAATCTGGCTAGACCCTGTGAGTGCTAGTTTTTGTTGATTGAGATCTGTATCTTGAGAACCGTAAAATACCTCCTGCGTTTGTCCACACCTCCGCTTTGACCGGGTCTCTATGTCTATATGCTTGTTTATGCTACCAAACGAGTCAGTAGAGATGGGCTGTTCACTCTTCCCAGGAGCTCTCTGTGTCTGTACCTAGGTCGAGATCTAAGTATCCAGACTGTATTTTGTACCAGGATCCTTTGTACTAAGAGTCAAGAAATCGTCCTCTGGGGCCTACCCTGTGCCTGGCTACTTCTTGAGACGCAGTGGTGGTTGCTACGTGAAGCCTGTCATCTCGCAGATTACAGCATGTACCATCTCAAAAATAGCATAGCATAAAACCAGACTCATTATCTTCCCCCATGGCTGACAATCATTTTAGTCATTCATGTTTATCACTTCAGGATTTCTGCCTGTTGCTTCTTCGTCTTGCCCCAAACCTGATCAGTCCCCCGTCCCCAGTGCCCCTTGCTCCCACTCTTCCTTATTTGACATCTCGATGTTTAGCCCTCGTTACTTGGTGACACGGCGTTGGCGCTGAGCTCTCGCCTCTGCAAGCCTTCCCACAACCCTCTGCTCCTCTGGAGGACCTCTCAGGCTCTTCCAGATGAACCCCCCCAACACCAGGGCTCACTCCCTGCTCACAGTGGTCATCACCTACAGCAGCTTCCACAAAATTATGGAATCCTGAAGTTCAAAAAAACCATGTGGGTCTTGGAGTCAACTCTCCTACCGTGGTCTTCCTCCCTCTCTTGAATTCATCCAGGATGAGGAGCTCAGTCCATCCCAAGCAGTCCACTCCATTGTCGCCCTGATTGCTACAAGATCTTGGTCGGGTTGACCTGACTTTCTCCTGATCTCCACCCATTAGTTCCAGCCGCCCACTTTCACTGCTACTGTCTCCTCCATCGCTTGTCTCTGGTTCCCTAACAGTCCAGAGACTTTCTCAAACTCAACTCCACCTGGTACCCCCCACCTCCATCAGTCTGAGCCTTCCAGTCTCCTTCTACTGGGCAGAGAGAGGAAAAGGGGAGGAGACTGATTGTAAAAGGGACATGAGTCTCTGTAATGCCCCGAAGGAATGCCTCTCTCCTTTCCTCTCCTCCTCTCCTCCCCTCCCCTCCCCTTCTCTCTCTCTCTCTCTCTCTCTCTCTCTCTCTCTCTCACACACACACTCACTCACACACACACACACACACACACACACACACACACTTCTGTTCAGTGTTTGATGTGCACACGCATGTCTTCTGTATTTTTATAATTCTCAGTTCAGCCGAGTTCGGCTTTCTGTGTTCACCCCGTGCTTCAGAGGACAAAATCACACAAGCAGTGCAATATTTGCATTATGTTTAAATTGTTCACTCAAACACCAACCACATTGGAACAGATCCACTTTATTTTTTTAAGGTTATTTATTTTTGAGAGAGAGCATGTACACCCACAAGCAAGGGAGGGGCGGGGGAGGGGGGCGGGGACAGAGGATCCAAATCAGGCTCTGTGCTGGCAGCAGAGAGCCTGATGCGGGGCTCAGACTTACCAACCGTGAGATCATGAGCTGAAGTTGGCCCCTTAATCGACTGGGCCACCCAGGTGCTCTCAGATCCACTTTAAATCAGGGAAAACTCTTGTAGTCATGTACTGCGGCACACACACACACACACACACACACACAGAGTGCTTAAGAGCAAAGTTTAAAAATAGACACACAGGTTAACACTAAAATAATGAAAGAATTGAGCTGGTGTTTACTTCACGGATTATTACAGGTGAATCTGCAATACTGCGGACCTGTGGTCTTCCCAGGGGGCAATTATGTCCCCCCCCCAGGGGACATCTGGCAATATCTAGAGACAGTTTTAGTCGTCACGACTGTGGGGCAGTGCTCTGAGCATCTCCTGGTCAGGGAGATGGCCCAACATCCTGCCGCACTCAGGACAATCTCATCTCCAGAGCAAATAATGATCTGGCCCAAATTAAGGGAGGCTGAGAAACCCTGATGTGCAGCCCCTCGGCTATTGTTTTCCCCTCCGGCCAGCCTAGACCTGCACTGCTGTGTCAGTGGGGACCAGTGCGGGCCTGGGAGGCTGCCAAGGGAACGCCCACTCCCAGGGGACCTGGAGGTCTGGGGTCTGACCTCTCTCTCATCTGTGCCCTGACCTCCTGTGCCCCAGGCAAGCCCATTGAGATAATTAGGTCAGAAAAGCAGGCATTTGGCAGAGTACCAGCTGCTGTGTCCTGCTGAGTTCCCTCCTCCCCCCACTGCCCTGGGGGAGTGGAGGCAGGGGGAGGAGAGAAAAACAGAGGCTCAGAAAGCGAGGGAGGGGGAAAGAGTAGGAAGGCAGGGAAGGGGACAGGAAGTGAGGGTTGCATGGTTCTGGCCAGCCAGGAGATTCCTGACCTTCCATCAGCTAATGATGGAACATGTCTCCTTGCAGCTTAGCAAAGCCTTACAGTTTGCAAAGTGCTGTGCACTTGTTACCCGCTAATGCTCACACCCACCCGGTGACGGGGGTGCGGCGGACTATCACGGTTGTCCTGTGTGAGGAAGGGGACACCGAGTATCAGGGCGGCTCCAGACCCCAGAGGCAGCTCAACACTTGGTAGGCTCTCGAGAATTATTTGCAAGAGGGAGAAAGGGAGGAGCAGAGGGTGACAGAGAGTGAAAAGAAACGAGGCACTGAGTGTGGAGTTGGGACGTACAGAAAGTCTTTGAACGTGATGGCCGCTCCAGGAATGCCTCTGCACCCATTCACTGGCCTTTAAGAAGATGCATTCTGTGGGAGGAAAATGAAGGCCTTGCTTTCACCTGGTGCAGCAGAAGGACCTCTAGGGCAGGAAGCCAGAGCCCCGGGTGTGTCCCCACGTCCGCCCTCGCTGACCGGGCTGCCTTACGGTGCTGGACCACAAGGTTGGGGCTTTTCCCCTCTGGGGCTCCTTCTGATTCTGGAATCTCTTCACGTGGCCGCAGCCTGTAGCAGCTGGACAAGGACTGAAGGTTTGTGGCTGCTGTTCTAGCTCATTCCATGGCACCTGCAACCTTCCAGAGGGCTGCCTGCCCTTTGATCTTCCCGGAGACTAAGAAACATGGGGCCAGGAAAGCAAATGCCTCCCTCCCTGGGAAGACAGGGCACATAGTCACAGAAAGAGCAACGGATGAGGAGTCAAGAGATGTGTGCCCTCTTCCAGGATGGCCTGTTCCCTGTCTCTGGGTTCTTCCCCGTGTGGAACATTCCGGGGCTACCGTTGCAATTAGAATAACGTCTGGTCTCTTCACCTGGACCGAGAGGGTCCACGTGACCCAGACCCCACCCGTCATTCTGATTCTGTCACTCCCTGCTCTGGGCCTCCATCCGGAGACGCTGGCTTGCTTTCTGTCCCTTGAACACACGAGGCGTCCTCTGTCTTGAGAGTTCTTTCCCCAAACACCCACATGGCAGCTCCTTCCCGTCACTGGGTCTCTGGTCAGATGTCAGCTTCTCAGAGAACCTTCCCGAACCACACCAGCGACAGTAATCCCAGTGTGCCTCCCTGGCCCTTACTTCCCAGCCACTGATTTTGTACTCTTCCTTTACAGAGTTAGGAGAGAACACTGCTGGTGTGTCCTTCCACGTGGATGATCCTTCCCTTGGACAGGACCACAGGGCCAGGCTTTCCCCAGCCCCTACCCCCTTCTCTGCGGGGGGGGGGGGGGTGTCTTGTCTGACCGGCAAGTTTGGAGAAGTTGCTGAGACTACATGGCCCAGCTACGACACGTTTTTTGAGGGGATCTGCTTCACGCTGGGGGTGCCTGAGCACTGGTCTGCCCGGGACTCTGTGGGGAAGGCTTCGCGCCGCTGCGGGGGGCCCTGGGATTGCCCATCGCCGCCTGGAGCTAGGCGTGCGAGTCTGCCGGGGTCTGGCACCGTGAAGCCATTGCTGCTGCCGTCCTGAGCCTCATTCTCCGCTTTGACGGGCAGTAAAGCTGGTGCTTGGGCCTCCCCTGTCTGACTCACATGTCTGCTCTCACTGGCGCAGAGCTCTGGCCAGGAGGCCTATGCCATTAACGGGCTCTGCTAAACCACAGCATTGACCTCTTCCTGAAATCATCATACTCAATGGTTGATTCATTTGTTTACATGGCTGTTGTCCGCCCCCCTAAACACACACACACACCCCTCTCTCCTTGCCATCCCCCACAGAATGCAAACTCCTTGAAACCAAGAATCCTGTCCCTTTTGCTCATATATTCTGTGCCTGGGACAGTCCTTGGTTCGAGTGAAAGTCAAAAGGTATGTGTCAAATGATGGAATTTCCAACTTGCCCGGTAGAATGGGAAGTCAGAATTGGATTCCAGTTGATTTCAAGAAATTTTTAGAGCATTTCTCGCAAACCTAAGATGTAGATGAGATTTGTGTCTATGAAATATGATTTCTCTAAGGTAAGGAAACTGAGGCATAGCAAGGGCAGTGGCTTTCTGAGGATTTCACGGTCACCCCTGGCCAGTAGTGAGGCCTGGATGGCTGCTGCTTTGCATGGGACTCTTCTCCCCCTGAAGAGGCAAAATGGGTCCCTGCCATTTCTTCATTCGGAGAGCCACTGAGTGCCCGTTCTCCTGGTCCTGGTCTTCCTCTGGGTCTGTCGGGCCCTGCGTGGTTTCTGTTCCATCCAGCTATGGGCCCCGAGGACCTTTCATCTGCAGGCTCAGGCTCTGCGAGGCTCTGAGTGGACACTGGCTCCTGTGTGGGGCACGTGAGAGCTCCGTTCATACCGGGGGCACAGTCTACATTGTGCTGTCCCAAGCCTGGTATCTGGTGGGCCTGGGTCCACTGTGTGCTCACCAGGCGTCAGCTGGCCCTTCTCGGGATGGCCCAGTCAGCTCAATGGGCTCCTGCCCTGGTTTCCTTGTAGGGTCTGGGGCTGGAGAACGAACCCGCACCCTTGTTCACTCGGTCAAGTTCCCGCCGTCTTACCCAGGCCTAGCGGGCTCTCTCTGGCCCTCCCGGGGTCTGTACCCGTCCCTATACCTAAGCCACTGCAGAGGGTTCTGAGGCAAAGTACAGAAACCTTCCTGAAGCAGAGCTCTGCCTCCTGACAGATTTCTAGAGTCTCCACCGTATGCTAAGTCCTGTTTGGACATCAGGGCTGGCCTGGTGCCAGTCTGAGCTCACCCTGTGGGAGGTGGGCCCAGGATTACTGCCTCCACTGTTTCTCAAAAGGTAACCCTTTAGACCTACCCAGCCCACCTGCCAGGCTCCTCCTGTGCTTCCCCGTCAGCCCCTGCCCCACCGTCCACGGAGGCCTGTGCTGCCAGAGGAGCGGCCCCTCCCTCGGGGCAACCTCCCCCCTCTGTGCTGGCTGGCCGTTCTCCAAGAAGGCCCTTTGCCTGAGCGTTCCAGCTCTCTGCCTCAACTTCTCTCTCCTCCCCCAGGCCCTTCCTGTAAATTTCACATCTGAAACAAATATTGATTTCCATACTAATGCCCCTTACTAGGGTTGTAAGACACACACATACTCTCTCTCTCTCTCTCTCTCTCTCTCTCTCTCTCTCTCTCTCTCTCACACACACACACACACACACACACACACACACAACAAAAAGCATGGTCCTGCTCCCACTTCTGGAAATGAATGAGGCGAAACAGAAAAAGCAAAGCACAGAGCGGGGGGAAAAAAAAAGATGTGGCTTCTGGGCAAAACACGGCAGCTGCTGTTATTTTCAGAGTCTCTCCCTGACCCTGGCACTGAGTTAAGAGCTCAGGTGGTGTGGTGAGTGTTAACTGGGAACAAGAGACCCAAGACGGCTGTTTTCCCATTAAAAAAAATAAAAGGAGGTATTCTAACTTTTCCATCTTGTTACCAGAAATGGGAGTGAAAGACCAGGGATCTGCCCAGATTCTGTGGCTCCAGGACCCCCACGCCCTCCCCCAGCTCCCTTTTCCCTTGGCTAATAAGTAATCCCGAGAAGGCTTGTGCACTTTGCTTATTGTATTTGGCTGAGGAATACATTTTCTTTATCACCCCCAACCTCAGGCACAAGCGTTCTGATATCCATTTGTATGCCTGAACGCATGGAGCAACTGGGTTTAAAGTCATTTTCTGGGGAGCTGGAGGAAGTGGAAGGTCACTGGGCACAGTAAGAACTTGGCTCCTTGGGGTGGGAGCGGGATAGATGCCCAAGGCCTGGTCAGTCCCTGTCTCGGCTCAGCATCCGTCTCCCAGCCACCGAGGCTGGTCTCTGGACACCTAGCGAGTTCCACGTCTTCTTCCCGCTCCCTCCCTCAATCCACAGAGCACCGTGTTCACATCCCGTAGAATTTGCATATAGCAGGGCAATTTATTGAGGCTTTAATGGAGCAGAATAACTGACTCAGAAATTACCTATGTCTTGTTTTTCTCCGCAGTAGGCTCAACACAAAGGCACAAAAGGTATTTCCTTCTCTCCTCTCCACCCCTCTTTCCAGTCCCTTCCGCGGGCCTTTGTGGACTTGCGGTCTGCATTTCTTCACTTGGTTAGTGTCGTTTACCTCTGTTTCAGAGCACAAAGCAGAAGTCGCCAGGTGCCATGTTTTCTGTTAAAACTGGGGGCAATCAAGTGATTAAGTAGGATCTGTCATACAGGGGAGCATCTTGGTGGCTCTAGGGTTCAGGGTTTGAGAAGGAGAGGGCTGGCCAAGCAGGAGGGGCTGCCTCTGACCCTGGGGAGGATGGCTGGATCCTCAGGAAGGGAAAGGAGGATAAGGAGGGGTTTACGGTTTCTAGAGAAGCAGACACCTGAACCCCAGGGAACACAGCACCCCTGAGGAGGGAGCTGTGCAGTGGGGAGAGCTGCCTGGGTGGCTGTGAGGATGGAGCGCCTTGGCCGTGGCCTTGGGAGCCTCCGTGAAGGCCTCCGATGACTAAAGCAGCACGGACAGCACCAGCTCACCTGTGTGGGCCTGGGCGAGGACCACAGCAGGTGTCTGAGGACCAGACTGAGGTCACCTCACCTCCACCCCCTGAGACCAGAAAAGCCCAAATGTTTTTTTTGACTAAGTACGAGGGTGCCCTAAAAACATGGCAGACACCGGCAAGCTCGGGGGTCTGTTCTGAGCATGTGTTTCTAGGTGCTCACCAACCCACCTGCTTGCCTCCAGAGAGCTCAGTGGCAGTGGTTACCCTCTGCGGGCAGGGGTGAGATGGGTTTTCAACAGCTCACACGGGCTGCCAGGAGCCGCCTAAGAATGTCTGCAGCCGGAGCCGTCAGGCATGTACCCGAGGGGCCTCATCCAGTCATCGGACCTCTCCTTACGGGTTTCCTGACTCTCTGCGTTCTGCTCATTTCTCCGCTTTGCTGTTCTCTCAACTTTGGCTCATGTCTGTGTCTATGATCCTATTACCTTCTAATCAAATCTTAGTGTTTTCCTATTAATCTCTGGCTTCAACCTACTTGCCTTTAGGATTGAATACATGCTTTTGGTCCTTCCTATATTAAATTTTGGCTGCTCTTGTTTTCGGCCTTCTGGTGCCTAGCCTCACGTTGGAACTGATAGCTGTGTTCCACTGTCCTCTCTTGAGGCTTCTGAGCACATGCTTCTGAACCCCCTTCTTCCCGATGCGGCCGTCCCCTGACCTCAATCACTCTCACGGATTCCTGGAGATCTTTGACCCCCGGCTCATAAATCTTCTCCCCACCTGAGTCTCTGTCGTCATCCCAGATGGCTTTAGTGTTCAGATGGACGACTCATCCAATAACTTAACCTCAAAGTTTTGTGATTTCCTTTTTCTTCAACAAATTGAACCTCCATTCCATTTAAGCAACCCACCGCTGAGGCGACGCCCTGGAACTTGTCATCACGGAAAACTGTTCAGTTGCCGAATTCAAGAAGCCCACTTTCCAAACCCAACTTTCTCTTTCCATCTGTGACTCCTTCGGCACAGATCCTACCCTCCTCAGGACCTCTCTGCTCTTGCATCCCTCCCATCTTCTCCTGACCAAGGTTTGCTTCCTTCACCTCCAGATTCAGCCCTGGAGCCATTTCTCTGTGAAGACTAGCAAATACGTGGCATTATCTGTGCTAGGTCCTACGGAAAGTTCTGAATGTGTACTAACTCTCTTCATTTCTTAAAATCAGTTTACAGAGAAAGAAAATGAAGTCGAGTGAGTTGCCCAAGGCCTCCCAGCCAGAGCCAGCTACATAATTTGCAGGGTAAAGTGAAAATTCAGGGCCCTTTGTTCAAACATTGGGTGTGTAGGGGAGGCTGGGGGGAGATGACCTTAAAGGTACTAATAGATAAAGTTTTCTCTTTAAAACAATATTTTATTACTGGGGCACCTGGATAGCTCGGTCAGTTGAGCATCCAAGTCTAGATATGGGCTCAGGTCATGATCTCACGGTTGGTGAGATGGAGCCACACTTCAGGCTCTGCGCTTACAGCGTGGAGACTGCTTGGGATAATCTCTCTCCCTCTCTCGTTCAGCCCCTCCCTCTGTCTTTCACTCTCTCTCAAAATAAATAAGTAAGCTTAAAAAGGATTAAAAATATTTTATTACTTATAAAACATAATAGGAGAAATCATCCTTCTAAGTAAACTTAAAATTTTAAATGAATTAGCATAAGTTTTACAGTTAATCTTTATATCATGCAATGCCAGTCTTTCTTTTTTTTAATTTTTTAATGTTTATTTATTTTTGACACAGCGAGGGGAGAGGGGCAGAGAGAGAGGGAGACCCAGAATCTGAAGGCAGGCTCCAGGCTCTGAGCTGTCAGCACAGAGCCTGATGTGGGGCTCAAACTCACAAACCATGAGATCACAACCTGAGCCAAAGTCAGACTCTTAACTGACTGAGCCCTCCAGGCGCTCCACAGTGCCAGTCTTAAATGCAAATATAAGAGCATTTAACTCACACTCAGAACTATGGCACTTCATAGCTTGGATGTGCGTTTGTACTTGACTCTGACCAGAGCGGTGGAAACGTGATACGCACACATTCTCTCAATCCTCCTTATCTTCAGCTTACTAGTGAGTAAGGAAAGACAGAGGAAAGGGAACTTCGGGTTGCCCTATCTTTGCCTTTCCTCGGATGGCAAGATTTGCAGCATAAATGGATGGCTAATGCAGGAAAGTAAGGGCTTGAGGAAGGGTATGAGAGCACTCCTTGATTGGTTGTCTTTCTTAGAACGCCATTGCCCCATGTCCAGGTCAAGTTCTTGGTGAAGGGCAAGGGTGGCCTCCTCAGGGCCCTGCTGGCTCAGTCATATACATGTTGCTATGAAACACGAGCAGGGGAGTTGGTGGATCCATGACGCAAGAGAGGCCAACGAGACTCAAAGCGACTACGAATTAAGCCCGCCCTAAAAGCCCCACAGCTTCCGGAATGCTGTCTGCAAATGAGGCAAGGCCTGCGCAGGGGTGCAGATTTCCTCTGCTCACACACAGGCTTCACTGTCCCCTCAGGTTTAACAGAACATTATTTGCAGATAAAATTATTAAGAATTTCAAGACAGTGTCACCAGAGTTTTTAACCAGGTATAGGACCTCTTGAGTGCAGGGCCCTTTCAACAGCACCTCTCATGCACCCAAGATGCCAGCCCTGCCCTCAGTTCTCAAGTGGTCATGTCAGGATCTGAACCCATGAGCTCGGTTCCAGAGTCCAGGCTATGAATCACCATAACTGCGGGATCTCTCTTGAACAGGACCGCTCCTGTCACCATATTCGTTTAGCTTTGTCTCCTTCACCACTGCTGCCGAGAATGAGATATGGCTTCAAGTCAGCGCGATCGGGGAAGCATCCCGTAACCAGCTGATTGGAACCATCAGGCTATTTGCATTCCTTTTATCACGCTCCAGTGAGCTCCCTTCCCTGTTTCCATGGTGGCTCTTCTGAACCATTTTTCAAACCTCTTCCCTGGATTTGAGTCTCCTCATTCCGACTAAGCCACAATTTCTCTATGTCGATACACTGCATTCTTAATAATCATGTATTTTGTTCAAATGCATCAGAATTTACTCAGCCATTCACTGAATTGCTGCACACTTTAGTTACTTTTAATTTTTCCTTTAACATTAAAACATTGCAATGAAGAACGTTCATCCCTTACTCTTAAGAAATGACCTTGCCTCCAAGTTTAAAGAAGAAAATCGAACATGACAGGTATGAAATTTTTCTTTCCCAAGTCGACATGCCTCCCATTTGAGTTTAGACCCTCTGCCGCTGCCTGGGTTCCCTGGGAAGCAGACTCTGAGGAGGAGCCCGAAGTTCGTCGGGGGGTGCTCTCTGGAGCAATACCTGTGTGGGGAGGGGTGTGATCAAGATAAACGGAGCTGGGGTGCAGTCACACCAAGGTCTCAGCCAGCCCCGAAGAGAGCTCTGGAGTGGAAATGGCCCTCAGCACTGTGTGGGTTGAAAGGATGGAGCCGGACCTTCACAGTATATAGGATGCCCCCAAAACGGGGTGTAGCCTTGCACGAGGCAGGTGTTTTCAGCTGAGGCCATTCTCAGAGCGGAGGGGATGCCCAGTATTGGGGAGCGAAAGCCTAGAGCCCTGAAGGGCAGATGTGGGCAGCTCAGTCCCGCATCGGGTCGCCTTCCCTCCCCCCCCAGGAGAGAGACAGTCTTCCTCTCTTCCAGGACAGACCCCTCCGTCAGCCGAAGGCCAATCCAACCACGTGCACTCTTTACTCCTTCCTCTTGTGTTTCCCTCAAATTGGTTCTCCCCACTTTTCCTCATCACTTCGATTTCTTCTCCGGTAACAGGCCCTTTAACTCAGCCTAAAAACACGCTCGAGTCTCCTCCCATTGTTCAGCTCGGCTTCCCTCAGACCTACTGTCCTCTCATCTTCCTGCTCCCTGAGATGCCCCAGAGAGCTGTGCCTACATGTCGTCTCCATCCCTGTGCATTCACCTCCCGGCCTGGAGCCATCGGCTTCTGCTCCTGACCCCTCCCGACCTTCACCCACTGAGGTCTCTTGGACCCGCTCATTTTTATGCCCAGGAACTGCTCCTCAGCCCATCAACTGCCTGAATTCTGTGTAGCACACAACCAACTGCTTCTGCCGTAGCTTCTCTGTCACCCCCGTCTCGGGCTCCTTCTCCGACTCCGCAGAGGTCATCGTTTTCTAGAACTCAGTCTCTGTTTCGATCTCTACCTGCTCTTCCTGGTTGATTTCATCCACCCTCACCAACGAGCCAATAAGTCCTGATTTCTTCTCACTACTAACCTCCTCCTAAGCTTCAGATCCATTCATTTAGTAAATATAATCTTCATCATCTAATACTTCAGATCTTCAGTTACTTTTTGAAATTGCACAGAAAAACCCCACATGGTTTCTGCAGAACATTTGGAAGTGAGGGTATGAGAGAAGAAGACAAAATACAAAAACCTGCAATTCAAACTTCCAGAAATAATCACTACTGATATTCTGAAGTATACTTATCTCTATCGACTTTTTCTGTGCAAAATACTTCACTTTGGGTGTGAAAATGTATTTTTTCCAAAAATCATAATTATACTTTACATAATGTCTTCGCTAATTCTTTTTGTTTAATTTTTGTATCTAATGGGGCACCTGGGTAGCTCTATCGGTTAAGCCTCCAGCTTTAACTCAGGCCATGATCTCACGGTTCATGAGTTTGAGCCCCGTGTCAGGCTCTGTGCAGACAGCTCAGGGCCTGGAGCCTGCTTCAGATACTGGGTCTCCCTCTCTCTGTGCCCCTCTCCTGCTCACTCTTTGTCTGTCTGTCTGTCTGTCTCTCTCTCTCTCTCTCTCAAAAATAAACATTAAAATGTAATAAAAATAAAATTGTTATAATTCTAGGTTATTGAATGGGTATACAGCATTCCACAGTACAACTGTATTACATTTTTTTAAACTTTTCTTCCAATCTCTTCCATTAGCCTTGTTTCAACATTTCCCACTCCCAAAAACAACACAGCAATGTAGCATTCCTGTAGCTAAACACCTGAGAACAAACACAAAGATATTTTTAAGGCTGTTCAAAGAGATCGTCACGGTCCCCTCAAACAAGATGGGACAGGCGTATATTCCCAGCAGCAGAGGGTAAGAGTATGTTTCCCCAAACCCTTGCTAAGAATAGATAAACAGCATTGTTTTTACTCTTGCCTCTATTTTTCCCTCATCATTTCAAGAGTATTTCTTTATTTTTCTCTTTGTTTATTGTCCCCTTGCATATCTTATTTTTTGAAAAATTGCATTTTTGTTGTCTTTGTCCATTTTATTCCATAAAGATGTTCTCTTTGTAACTGATTTATAAGAAGCACTATTTCGAAGTACCTAGGGGGTGGCCACAACCAGATTTCCCCAGGGCACTGCAAGAGCGGGATTTCCAGAGCCGAACTGATTCTCTCCCTCATGAAAACCAGTTACCCCTGCATTCCCTCTCTCAGTTGGTAGTGTCACCGTCTCCCAGGTTAGCCGAGACAGAAACTTCAGGAATGAGCCCATCCTCTCTCTCTGTCTTCAAATCCAGTTACCAAGTCTTCTCCACTTATCCTCAAACACCACCCCGACGGTGCCTGTCCCCTTCTTTCAACCTTACAGGGGGCCCACACCGCTCTCCGTGCAGCGTGATTGTTCCTTCCATGTGAGTGTAAGCCCTGCACGCTGGGGTTCCAAGTCACTTTCGTGCTCTCTACGTCATTCCAGCCTCTGCCCCGGCCTCTATTCCTGCAGAGCACTGTTGCCCCCGCCTGCCTGCTCTTCCTCAGCTTCACGTCTGAGCTTTTCTGCCTAAAGCCACCTGGTCACCACTAAAGACTTACAACACGCCTTGCCCCTGGAAGCCCCTAAGAAGTGAGTCAAGCGTGCAAGCTTTGGATCTTCAGCCGGCCAGGAACTGGGATGAGACGCTGTCCCCTAGAGTGGAAACCTGGCTCAAGACATTGCTGAGAGAGTTCTCCTGGGTACAGCATAATACCTCAGAGACACACTACCTGGGTTCAAGTCCCCGCTCTGCATTTCCTGGTTCTGTGACCCAAAGGCAAGGCACTCGGCGCTCTGTGCCTTAGATTTCTCATCTTTGAATTGGTCTTCACAGTCATGGCTCCTTCCAGGTTCTCATAAATTAATATATATAAGCACTCGGGAAAGTGCCCGTCATGAATTAGAGCTAGCCATTATTCAGTGTTACCCGAATAGATGCTGTATTTGGGGTAACTAATGTCGGTGCCATCCGACTGTACACGTAAGTGGTTAATTGGAAGAAATGCTATAATGCAGGTGCAAGGTCTTTGATAAACGTAAACCTCTGTGGAATTGTCTGGTGTTGCTCTCTTAGATTCAAGCCAGGTTAAGTCTGTCTACTTCCCAAAAAGTGAATGCTGTGGTCTAACTCTTAAGATCGTTAAAAGCATTAAGGAAGATTTTTAAAACATTGTTTATACCCATCCCGTTCCAAAATGGTTTCTGAGCAGTTAAATTCAAGCCTAAAATGGATCTGAAAGTAAGAGCACTTAGGAATGTGACATCCTGGGCCGCCTGGGAGGTTCACTCAGTTCAATGTCTGCCTCCTGATTTGGGCTCAGGTGGTGATCGCATGGTTTGTGAGTTTGAGCCCCGTGTTGGGCTGTGAGCTGACAGCGCTCGGAGCTTGCTTGGGATTTTGTCTATTTCTCTCTGGCCCTCCCCGACTCATGTTCTCTCCCTGTCCCCACAGAATTAATAAATAAACATTAAAAGAAAATAAGAATGAGTCACCCTGGAGTGTAAATCCAGGTCCTCCCCCTTATTAACACAATGACTTTTCCAAGCCCTAAAGATACTTGTCCAGCACCGAGCATTCAGAAAGGATCACTACTGTCATTTGGTTGAAAGAAGAGCACAGCAAGGCAGTCTCGGCAGGAGGAGTGAATGGACGTTCCGAGGAAGGAAGGGAATGTTGAGGGCTACCGAGTTCATGCAGAACAAGCGGAGGCCGATGGCCACACTGCCCGGGGCCAGACCTCGGCTGAGACTCTGCCTCGGACTGAATTTCCAGGCCCTCATCATTTCAAATGCTGCTCTTTCGGCCTTATTTCATTCAGACTTCTGCCATAGTTAATTATTTTTATGTCTGCCTCCTGCATTGAACTGCATCTTCCTTGAAGTCAGGGGCCTCGTCTTTGTAAACGCGTACGGTCTGAACCACCCGTACGTGTTTGCTGAATGAATGCAAGAAAAAAACCCATCTGCCCGGTGAACTCTTAGATGCACGGTAAGGCCCAGTTCTCACCAAAGACACTGAGCTGAGACAAGAATAGAGTATTATTTCGGGGAGAAGATTGAGAATCCCGATCCCGGAGAAACATTTTCCAGAATCATGGAGATCCAGAAAAGCTGCCAAACCGGACTCCTGAGACCTCAGACGGCAGTGGAGACCGGCCAAGCTGTGGTTACGCCCAGGGCCGGCTCTGCCGTCAGGGGGGCTCGGCGGTGCTGAGCGAGGCCCCGCCACTGTCCCCCAGCCAGCCCGGCCCCCAGCACGTTGGTTCAGCCACACACTCTTCCTGACAGTAGTCACAGTCTCTAACCTGCTGGCTGGGTCTTGGCTTCCTGGAGTTTCCAGGAGGTTTCTGTTGCTGTGGTCTGACTTCATCCTAGTCCCCTTCCTTTGTTTTATTCCAAACCTGTCATCCTAACAGTTGACCGTAAGGAGCTGCTCAGTGCTCATTTGACAAATAACAAAATGTAGTGTCTGAAGGTTTCCAAGGGCTTGCACCTCCAGGAACCATCAGGGCCCCTGCTGTCATTGCACAAGAGCGTTCCTCACTGCCTGTGGGACTCCTGACCCGCCGTTAGTCTGGACTTGGAGGCGCTAACCCTCATCTCTACGATTAGCTCCAGATCTAGAATGCAAGGCTCTCCTGGGGGGGGAGGGGCAGTTCCCAGTGGTTTCTACTACAAGTTGCATGACCAGGAATCTTGGCGGAGGTGAGACGGTGTAGGCACGTACGTGCAGAAAACAGCCAGCGATGGCTGCAGGCCCGGGCAGGGCGGAACCGCGTCCAAACCCACGCATCTGTGTGTGTCTTGTGTCTTCCTTCCCCTTTTCTTCTTTGTTCCCTTTCTCCTCGTGACTGTTTTCGTTCCGGGACCTGGGGAGTCAGAGAAACCCAGCAGATTGCTATTTCCTTGAGTATTGCAGCAGCCGGTGCTCAGATTAGGCCTGCTGGTTCTGCTCGGACGCATTTGCAATTCCTGAGGCCGTCGGGTCCTTGCGGTGCCAGCCCCGGATCACATCTCTGCGGGCTGCTGGTCTCCTCCCGTTGGAGTGTGTCAGGGCTGGGCGGGGGCAGGGAGCGGCCACAGAGGGCGAACAGGAGGAGGGAGCCACACACAGGGGCCTTTGTCTCCAGGGCTCTGCACTAAAGCAAGCACAACCTGAAATAGAAGAAGAGATAGAAGAGGGTGGGGGGCTGTCCTGGGTCCCAGTGTGAAGGAAACAGCCTGCTCTCAAGTTATCAGAGTCTCGGGATACGATGTAATTTCTTCTCGGGCAGTGCTCTGATAGCCTGACCAGCAGGAAGGCTGGAAGCCCAGCAGGCCCCGCGGACAGAGAAGGCACAATGAGCCTGATATCGCGGGTCCCGGCCTGAGGCTCAGGTTTCTTCCGGCTCCGGTGTGGGGCACGGACAGCACCTGGCACCTTCACGCTGGGCTTGGACCCAACCTGCAGCCATCCTCTTCCAACCACGGTCCTGCCTCTCCGCCTCCCCCACCCCCACCCCGCCACCTTGCTCTTAAGTCCCAGCGACACTTGGCCTCTTTCCTCAGGACCATAGAGAGTCCACAAGGCACAGAGGTGACTCGGGCACCAGATGTTAAATGAAAATTTCTGCCAAGAATTCCGAAATACCCAGGGTCCAGAAAGTGTCCAGGCAATTCCCTGGTTTGAGGGTGAGCCTCCTGTCAAGCCCCCCAGGACGTGCACCAAGCCCCCTAAAGTGTCCGCGGAAAGTTCTGTCCACACCCCGTTCTGATACCTCCCAATTCCCACATACCCTTCCCACTTCAACCTGAGCCCCTTTCTGGTCTTTCTGGCCCCAGAGGGCAGGAGCTGCCTCTCTGGCGCAAGATCTTTCCCACCCATACACCTGCCTCTTTCAGTGGGGCCCAGAGATCTGGAGAATTCGAAGGAGATGAGCCTCCTGTGGGTGGGGCAGCGATGTCTTCTGCCCTGAGAAACAGACAGGCTGACTCAGGCTATCCAAGCACACGCCAGGTGTCATTTCAGTTATCTGGGTCACCGGGGCCAGGAGGCCCTGGCCACAGAAAGTGACCTTTCCTTCCCGGCCAAATCATGAGGGAGAAAACGCTGCTGGCGGAGTGTCCGGTTTCTCGGGGTGGACAGCAGGGAAGGGCTGGACCGACCCCCAGAGGCCTGAGGCTTCGCAGAGGGGCCAGCGTAGGCCGACGACTGCCCCTGTCCACCAGCAAGAAGACAGGTTAGGAACTCCTTGGAGGGGTAGCGGGAGGAAGTGATGTCATTATTCCTTGTCTTTGCCCCCCCGCCGTGCGCTCATGGTGGGGGAATGGCCCCAACGTGAGGTGAAGGACTGTGGGGCTGAGCTGACAAGGAACTACAGGTTGGTTGTGGGCTGCCCACAATTTTTCTTAATTAGCCGTGGCATCTTGCCCATCATCGAAATAAATAACAGGTGTCCCTTAAGGACACCACATGAGAGGCGCCATTTATCGCCATTCTGAAAGGAAACTGACAACATGACGGGTGACACAGCAGAAATAATGAAGAAAAATGGCAGCGGGCACGGAGAGGCCCCATTGGAGGGACCTCACCACCCGTCCCCAGGGACGCCCCTGCCCGGCACTCCCTTTGGGAGAGCAGTGCGTCCGAGGTAGGCCGCTCCTCCTGGAAAGATTTACATCTTCCATTAGCACGAGGCAGGTGCCATGTGGTAGCATTTCAGGGTCATCTGCCCTCCCTCCTGGCCCATCACGGGTCACCGCCAATGTGGGTCAGAGCCCATGAAATCCCACGTGGAGAGTTTCATTATTTTAGAGATTTCGAGTTCAGGCAACTCTAATTTGTCTGTGTGGATTATCTCTGCCAAATGTTAGATTGTAGGCCACCGATGCACCACCTGACCCCCTCCTGGCCACGCTCCTTGTGTGATCGTTGGTACTAGATGTGGTCCAAAGGCACAGAGGGTCCCTCTCCTGTCGAAGGCTCATCTCCCCACCTGTGCCCTGCGCCCTCATCAGGAATATCTCTCCATCTGTTTCCTCCTCCCTAACCCTTTCCTTTAACTCCTTATATTTGACTCCCTTGGTCGACTCCCCTCCAGACTCAAAACTACCCGAGTCTCTCCCATTAAAAGGAAAACCAAGCTGCACCGCGCCCTGCAGCCTGCATTCCTCTTTAGCTCTCCTAGTCTCCTGCCTCCTGCCTTCTCGGCCAGCTTTTCCAGAGCATCCTCGCTTCTTACCCCTCCTTCACGCCACAGCCTACTTCGGTTGGCTTTTGCCCCAAGATCACTAAAACTTCCCTTTCCAGAATCACCCAGGCTGTTCTGTGACTAAACCCCCTAGTCCCTTTTCAGCCATACCTTCCTGACCATTCCTCTTTCCTAGAATTCATTTCCCTCTTGGCTTTGGAGAAGCCCCTCTTCTCAAATTCTATTTCTATTTCCCCAGCTACTTCTCAGATCTCATGGCAGCGCCGTTCCTACTGCCTAGCCCGTGAGCACCAGGCGTCTTCACGGCTCCTTGCCACTTTCATTCGTCATGACCTTCCCGGGCAGACCTGTGGATTCGGTGATCTCACGTCTCCTGATAATTCCCAAGTCTGAGTTCCTAGGCCAGACTTCTCCCTTGAATCTACCTTCATACTTCGATTGTCTACTGGAAACCTTCCTGTGAATATGCCCTAAGCAGCTCACTTCAAACGTGTCAAGAACTGAATTGCCCTCTCTTTCTTTCACGCTCGTATGTATGCACACTCATGCACACCCAGCCAGACCTCCTGCCCGGGAAAGGCACCGCAGCCCACCCTATACGGGAATGGCGGAGCTAGAAGCCCGGCAGCCTTTACACTGCTTCTGAGAGCAGCCGGCCACACCATGCTGGCTGGGACCTCGGGGCAAGCCCAAAGAGTCTCGTGTGCATATATATGTCTGTCCACACAAAACCAGGCAAAAGCAGATGAAGGTCTGAGGGATTCTAGAGATCGGAGATCAAGTGAGGCCAAAGGGAAGGGCTACATCAGGCACATCTGTAGGTAGCAAGACTCTTGCAGTGAGCAGGAATGTGGAGGGACCGAATCAGCCCCAGGAAAGCAGGCGAACAGGACTCCGTCCTAGAGATGCCATCCCTGCTGAATCTCAGGGCAGGAGTCCCAGCTGCTGGGGATTTAAAGGTCACACCAGACAGGCAGCCCGGAAGATGACAGAGTGAGAACAAATTCTGGAGCAGAGCACCGGTCAGAAGTCTCAGCCTGTGGGCTAATAGTAGAAGCACAGGAAATGCTTGGCTCTGTCAACCTCTGGGTACCCAGGGGGTCATCCAAGCATAACCTTGGGCCTAAGAGAGCGTGATTTAGTTCCCATCTCTTGGATACAGGCTTTGCCGCCATGAAGACCACCTTAGAAACTAAGAAGGCTCATGTTCCCCTGAAAATCCCTTTGAAAGATGGCGTGATGGGAGAGAGCTAAGGCAGGAGAGCACGTCAGGGAGACCGCCGGCCGCTTTCTATACAAGGCCTCATTTGTGTGCATTTCACGCTGTGGCATCTGGGGGTCACTTGTCTGTGTCTGGGCGCAGTGTGGTTTGGTGTTGCGTGTTTGAGGAATGAGTGGAGCAGGGCGCTGAGGGGCCTTTCTATGAAGTGGCAACAGTGGGGCGTTGTCCTACCAGGGTTTTGGCCTCGAGCTCAGTGATGGACCCAAAGGGGCTTTCTGCGGTTTCAATTGAGTCCTGTTGACAACAGTGGGAAAAACAGCCTTGGTGATGTAATACATGTGGGAACAGAGTGCGTGCTAAGTATAGACACAGCGTGGACCTTTGTGTGGTGATTGAGAGTGTCTTTTGTTTGGGGACGAGGCCAAACGCTGGCCCCCGCGCCTGCCTTCCGATGGTGACACCAAGGGAGTCCGGAGAAGCCGGGGACCAACGAGGACTAAGGAAGGAAGGAGAGAAGTAACAGTTTCCTTTCTCTTACGTTTGCTAGGTCGTTACTGGGCCTCAGGCTCCTGGTAGGTGCCAGAGGAAGGTCCCTCCCTCACGGGGTTCACAGACTTGAGGAAACGCATATGGAAATACGACAGTAGGAGGAATGGTGATCCCTGATGTGGCCGGAGCGCTTATTATGTCCCATTATATTTGTGCAAAATCCTCTAAATGCATTAGAGTGTTTAATCCTCCTCGTAGGCCTGTGAGGGAGGCACCATTGCTGTTTCCAGGTTACAAATAAGGAAGTCGAGGCTTCCAAAGGTCAAGGTGAGGTAACTCATCTGAGATCACGTAGCTATGAGTTGAAGAGCTGAAATTCAAATCCTTGCTATATGAGCCCAGAGCCCCTTCAGCAACCCCTCCACCTGCGGCTGCTTCCCCAGGTAAAGGCAGAGCAAAACCAGGCCAGAATGACCAAGTCTCCCCCAAAAGTTGGGGGATGGCTGCAAGGAGGTGATGACCGCAGTGGCATCCCAATAAATCAGTAGGTATTCCAGGGGGTGTGGGCGGAGACGGGGGCGTTCAAGGAGGAGAGAGAAGCACGTACAGAGGCAAAGTCCATGTGGAGAGCTGCTGAGTACATAGCACTCCGGCACAAACGTCCACATCCACGCACTCGCTCACGGCCACATGTGGGTACACGCTCGCATGTGCACGTGCACGCACACACGTGTGCACATAGCCTTCCACAGTCTTACACACATCTGTACACTTGCTCTCACACACACACATGCACACAGCCAGACTCACGCACCCACACCCATGCGCGCACACGCTTTCCCTGGTCTGTGGGACGTCAGCCTGAAGGATAGATTCATTCCCTTCGTCTCTCCTTCCCAGGCTCCACCTTCCACGGTCCAGCCATAGGAACAATCACACGCACTGAGTGCCCTGCGCTCCGGGACCTGTGCTCTGTGCTCTCTGTGCACGGCGTTAGAGCTCACGAAAAGTGAACAAGGCGGGTATTGTGATCCAGATGTGGCAACAGGGCCTCAGACAGGCTAAAGATCTCCCCGGGGGCCACATGGGAGAGGACACTTCTAAAAGCAAGTCTCTGTTTCCAGAGCCTGAGTTATTTAAGCTGCCAAACCGCCTCTCCAAGTGTAAAAGTGCCCGAGCAGGCGCTTTTGTAGGAACAGCCACGCCCGTGCCTGGGGAGCGTCGGGCTAGAGCTGACAATCCGGTGCGGTGGGCCCCACCGAGGCGTTCCCCCTCCAAGCCCCCGAGGGGCCTGTCAGCTGCTGCCCGGATGTGGAAGAGTCACGCGGAAAATGTGGGTGTCTCACATCCCAGTGGTGACAACCACCACTGTCGTCACGGAAGTTCGGAGCTCAAACTGATCTTGAGGAGATGACAGAGTTGTTGGCCAAGGGCTCATGGGTTGGTATCCAGAGACCCAGACAATAGGACAGGTGGCTTCCAGGCCTGCACCCTTCCCCCGACCCTCCTGCCTCCCTGTACTTAGAGCACCGTTTAGAAATCTCCACCACGGGTACTTTCCATTAATTAACTTGCATGGGCAAATACGTAAGGCTTGAATAGTTTCCATGTACGAATTTGTTTTGTTTCTCTGCACGTGCTCTAGTTCCCAGGAATGCACAATGCGGAGTGAGGGCCTGGTGAGATCCCACCGTAACAGATGGCCTCCTTGTAGCCCAGAGAGATTAGCTGAAGCAAGAAGCTTAGAAGAACATCTTGAAGACCAGATTCTAGATCTCCGCTGTCCCAGATCTGGCCCTGCCACATTGGTGCACTTTTTTCTCTTCGTGTTATTTCTTCAGAAGATCAGCCCCTCTTCCTGCCCTGACTTTGCAGGCCTCACCTCAGGTCCATCTCCCTTCTGAGTCGCTTTTTTCCTCTTTACTGTATCCCTTCCTTGAGTCTCGCACTCGGTACTGAGCTGATTTATAGGCCAGAGTTGTCCCCTGGGCTGGGCAGAAAAATAGCAAGGAGACAGATTGATGATCCCTTCAGCACTGCCCAGGAAGATGCCAGCTCAGGAGTGGGGCTGTGGCCCAGCAGGAGCTGGGGGGCCCTGCATCCCTGTCCTACGCGTGACGACACGGAGCGGGAGCACACGCAGCTCATGCCAAGACGTGGTGTTGGGCACAGAGAGAAGAGACCGGAAGGGTTCTGCGACTCACTGCAAGTGCCACTTTCCTTTCATTGTGAAGGTAGAACGGACGACCTGGGGAGGAGCCAGAAGGTCCTGGGAGGGCAGGAAGCGGGGTGGTACAAAGGGAGTCCCTAGAGAATGTTCACTCCCACAGCCGACAGGGATTATGGATTCCAATAAAAAACGCCTTTGCTGTGTGGCTCCCCGTCTGAAGGGGAGGCACAATCCACCGTAAATCCATGCCACAGTCATACACACGTCCCCGCACAACTCAACACACTTTTCCACACACACGTCTCTGTGCAAAGGCATGTATTTCTGGCCCTGCCCCCTCCTTGACCTTCCGCCAAGCCCTCCCGTGTTGGCAGGTGCCGTGGGTGGAAAACAAGAAAGACAATGACACCTTTGCAGCCCCGGGTCCCCAGCACGCAGTCCCAGCTCACTCAAAAGCCCTGGTGGGCTGGGATGGCTCCCTTCCTTCCTCCTTTTCTAATTATGACAGGCCCCAGGGGGCCCGAGCAAAGAGAGGGAAGGCTGAGCAGGACTGCAAGTGGGAAAGGAGGGCACAGGAGGGAGGGAGGGAGGGAGGGAGGGAAGCAGCGGAAACAGACGTTTTCTTCTGGGGAGAAACAAGTACGTGGCCAGACACAGACAGTGGTCACACGTCACCTTCCCTGCAACTCCCCCGGGGAGGTGAACCCATGGCAAGGCCATGGCCGTGCCCACCGCAGGACAGGTGAAATGGGAAAGGGGGAAACCCTGCGGGTCTGAGTTTCGATCGTGGACTACTTTGCCTGGGAACATGACCAGGTTTAATGTCATTTGTTCTGTGAAGATGGGAGATGCGAAGGCTCTCTGTCATTACTTACAGGACAGGAGCCTGGGACGCTCCTAGCCCGAAGCGCTATGCCTTCTGACAGTAGGGCTGGCCTTCTCTTCTCCTCTGCGGGCTGGCGTATATGAATGACAGCCTCGTACAAGTGAACAAACAGAGATATGCCAAATAATCCCCCACCATTTATAAAATGAAGTCGCAGTCATTTGATCTAATTGAACAAATTTTTACTAAGAGTTTTACTGCCTGCCCGATGTCTTGCCAAGCTCTGGGCCTGGGGGTCTGGACGGGCCCAATCCTGACCTCCTGGGGTTCACGGCCGAGCAGAGGAGGCTCCGTGGGGCCAGGCTATTTCATGCATGGTCCTGTGAGGCCAAGGACCAGGGGAAGGAGGAAGCCTTCTGCTCACTCATCAGCTGAAAAGAGAAAGTCAGTCCTGGTGGGGAGGAACTCTCCGTCATGTCTCCTTCTGTCTTTCCCCACAGCTTCTGGTCAGTCGGCTTCCCAGGGCCTCTCCTCCCCAAGACTCAGAATTAAGTGGAAATGTCAGGTCCTCTCCAGACCAGAGAATTTCTGCTCATCTGAGATGTTTTGTTGTGGTCATGCAGACTGCCCAGCCAAAGATTCGGAAATAGCAACTACTCCAATTATGTAAAATGTGATTAGAGGAAGTGTCACAGCCCTTCACAGGCGCCTTTCACTTAGTTCTTGCCTTGCAACCCTTGCTTGGGCTGACAAGCATAATAGATCTACTTGATACATCTCGCGCTAAAATAAAATGTCTAGTCAAAAGTGCTTAGAATCCCTCAAGGCCGGGGTTGGCTAATGATGTCATTACTCCACAGGGCCTGGCGTTATTTTTAGGATGGCCATTTCCTCCCACATTAAGGCTCATTAGGATTTTTTCCCCCCTCTGTAGTACTCTACCCACACAATAGAGGTCACACACAGAGACAGGCCTGGTCTGAGCCTGAGGCGGGTCACTTACCCTTTTGGGACAGCTGAGTTCCAAGTAAGGCCCCTCGAAGCTGTAGGGGCCTTCGAGTGTACCAGACCAAGGTCAATGGCTGTCTGCGCTGGGCGGACATCCATGTAGCCTGCCTGCCAGTTCTGAAAAGGCCGGGTCTGTGCCGTCCACACCCCCTCTACCCCTCACCCCTTCATACCGCTCAGCTGCCAACCGGCTCAAGACCCTTCCAACCTGGCTAAAATACCCCTGCAAATACTCCATCACCCATAAGGCAAATCCTCCGGACTCCAGGGTCAGAGCACCTCTACCACAGAGGGAAAACAGTCATCTATTTTACCAGCACAGGTTCTGCGATCTGCTGGTCTTTGGTTCAGATTCTAGAGTGGTCATCTCAGGCTGTGTGACCTGGGACAAGTTTCTTCGTATCTCTGAGCATTATTCTTCTCATCACTAAAAGGAAGATCACAAAACCGACGGCACAGGACTGTCATTAGAGAACAAATAAGAAAATATACATAAGGCACTTGGAGTCCCTGGCACAAGAAAAACACTTATTAAATGCAACTGTTGTTATTCCTTATCATCTCCTCTAGTATTATTATAAATCAGCAATCTGCAATTTTGAGATCCAAAAAGCTCTGAATGCTGAAAGATTTTTCAGAACTCATTTGGCAGTAGAACCTGACCTGGACTGCCCTCGGTTTCTTTGTTGAACTCATTTATCCCACTTGGGATGAATATTGCTGCGCAGATCTGAATGGTTTTTCCTTACCCGTGCTGGGCTGTTACATAATATATAGTAACTGTACCCTGTGGCTTTTCTTCAAATCTGAAAAATTCTGAATCCGCGAACCTATCTGGCCCCAAGGGGTTTGATAAGGGATGGTGGCCAGTGGGTTTTTCCAAGCCAGATAAAGCTGGTCCGGCAGGACCCAGGCCACCACCCTTCCTCCCTACCTAGAAAAATACCTCACCCACGGCAAGGCAGCCAGGCATCGCCCTCACAGATCACAGGGAGCCCCAGGAGGAGAGCCTACCCTCCTTGCCGCTCACAGATCAAATGTGTCCCTCACCTAGACTGTCGATCCTTGACACATCTGGACATAGAGGTCAAGCCACATTGCTCTGAAGCTAAGTATCCGATGCGTGTAGCCCTTATGTTTACCGAACACCTACTATGCGCCACACTCTTTACATACCCTGGAAACTTCACGACAAGAACAAAGAAGGTATTATCACCCCCACTTTACGACTTGTCAGCAGGGTAAATGGGACGTAGAGATGGTGGGAGCGCAGACCAATTCCAATCTGATTTCAAAACCACTGTTTTTTCTCTATAGCGTTGTTCACTGACTCTCACAGAACATAAGAAAGGAGAGAAATCATATTTTAAATTCAGTCACATTACTATTATATTTTAAGTGTGTGGCATTATTTTAAGACGCAAGCTCTTGGAGCACCTGGGTGGCTCAGTTGGTTGAACATCCCACATGATCTCCCCGCCCGTGGGTTCAAGCCCCATGTTGGGCTCTGTGCTGACAGCTCGGAGCCTGGAGCCGGCTTCGGATTCTGTGTCTCCCTCTCTCTCTGCCCCTCCTTTATTCATATTCTCTCTTTGATCTCTCTCAACAAAAAATAAACATTTTATTAAAAAAACATTTTTTTAAGACCCAAGGCTCTAAATACGGTGATTAATTTGCAAGTTTGAGAAATAGTGAGTTTTTCCAGTGCCAAGTGGTGTCTAAAGACCAATGTTCTCAGAAAATGACATTGACCTCTATTACTCAGCCTCTTCCTTTAATCCTTCCCCAGTCTCCTGCAACTCTGCTTGGGCAAGGGGAGGTTCGGGATGTAGTGGTAGTAAAGGAGGTTATGTTTTTGGAGGGGGGGAGTGTTTTGCAGTTCTGTTCCTTGTTTGATCTGATGAGATCATTTGAACATGAAGGCCAAGAAGGGAGATCTGATAACCTTGGCCGTGAACCCACTGGTAAGTGTTCAGAGTTACACTCCTCCAGCACACAGCATGCTACACCAGGCACAAGGCTCTATCCATGACAACCCGCCCTCCCTGGAGCCAAAAGTAAAAATCAAAGGCAGCAAAAAAAATGAAAAAGCAAGTGTCCAAAACCAGAGAGAACACCTCCCCCTCCCTTGTGACACCGGAGGAGACAAAGACCACAAAGTGAAGGTGTCCTGGAGCCGGCAGATTAATCTACACTCTGCAGAGGTGGTCAGAGCCCTCCTTTCCCCCATAATAGGATGCCCAGCAAACCTCGCGGTGAACGCTTCAGTCAACACGATAGCCAGAAGTCAGGCCGGCCAAGTGCATTGTTTCTCGGCCACCTAGGGCTTTGGATTATGAAAAGGTTCTGAAAGGGACTTTGTTATCTCATTGTGCCTCTGCGAGTCCCCACTCAGTTCTGTGCGCTGCACCGCTCCTCCTAGAATTCCTGACTTTTGATTTGAGGATGCGATTGTTCCTTAGGCTGACAATAGTGGACTGGAAACCCAAGGGGAGCCCCCGGGCCTGTGGTCCCCTGCAAAATGGAGGTGCAGCTGGGGCCTCCGACAGGCCCCGGTGACTTCCAGGCAGCCTGCCAGGTGGCATGGCTGTCAGTGATCCATGAGGTCACCAAGGTATGAATCAACGTTGGCGGCATCCGTGGTTGCATCCGTAATATAGATGGTTCATGTAGCATGTCACAGGCCAATGAGAAAGTGACTTGTCTTGAAGGGCTTTTTTTCTTTTTTTTTAATCCCAGTAGCAGAGAAAGCAATCATCCAAGAAATGGAGAGTATGAAACAGAGAGCCCTATCCAGGTGGGTACTCCTGTGGCTCTGACGTGTGGCCATGGAAGGGGCATAAATTCTGGCCACTGTGCCCCAAATTGTCAAAAAACCCCACAAAAACCTCGGATACCCTTTCGTCTCCACCACAGAGAGCTAAGGCTGTTCCTCTGCTTGACTTTCTCAGAAGCCCCTCAACGGCTCACGAAAGGGCTTGTCTAAGAACCACACTTTGCAGATGGGGATGGAGAGAGAAGTGACTTTGCCAAGGGCATAGAGAACGCCGTGGCCAAGCAAGAGGGACGGCATCTCTCCTGATTCCCGGGCTAGCGCTCAGAAACACTCAGGAACAAAGACCCTCAGGCTTTCTAACCGCAAAACAAGAAGTACATGTGCCAGCGAGCCTTGTTACTTAAAAAGAAACTGTGCTGTGGAATGCGCATGCCGACAAATGGTGACGAGCGAGGAGAATCCGGATAGCTTGACATTAACAAACTCAGGTGTGGCCGTGAGTAAGTGTGACGTCAACAGACAGTTCTCCGCAATATATTTTTCATGAGCAAATGAGAGGATATGAAATACATATTACGGAAGATGGTATTAACATCATGTTTATTTACTCTGTAGCAACCCGATATTCTTTGATATTTATACATTTTCTAGGCCTGAAGATGGTAAAATTCTCTGGGCCTTGATGTGGGCTGCAAACTTTTCACAAATGCAACTGGGGGTCTGTCTCCACACTCTTTGCCCCCTCCCCCCCCCATTGCACATACACCTGCTGAAGGTTGTTAGAGATATACAGACATAGGTGTATTTTTAACAAACCAGTGACTGGTAAAGAACTGCTTGCCCCCATCATGCGCCAACGTCTGAGTCGCCATTCTGCCCTGGCATCCTTCCCAAAGGTCTGCCTCTCCCTGCCCGCCATGACATCGTTCATGCATTCTAGTCACTCAGTGGCTTTCACAGCCTGCACCCGGCACTGCTCCATGCCAAACATCAGGGGGTCCCGCGTACCTCTCAACACGGGTGAAAGGAGATGCCAGCCTCCATTCCTGAGATGAAGCCCGGGGGGCCCCCACCGAGGCCTTCGGCGGCCATGGTGGCCGCACCCTCCTAGGGCGAGCCCTCCACGTCTGCACCAGGGAAGGCCAAGTTAGACTGACAAGAACACTAAACAAAGATTAATTCCTGTGTCTGATGAGAGTTAATTTCTCTGATTAGAGGACTCTCAAAGATGTGCGGTGACTAAATCCTGACTGGAAATATTCAAATGGCAGAACGGCAGGGCAAAGAGCCCCAGTCACACGCCAGCGGCTCCCAGAAGACCCTCCTGAGACCTGGCGCGGGAGGAGTCAAACAAACACGCGGGATAAACACACAAGGGCAGGCGGCTCTGGCCAATGAGATAGCTGTCTGTTTATCTCTGTCATTCCATTTATTTATGTATTATTTATTTCCCTTCCCAGAGCATCTTGGAAGGTCTCACCTGAAACCACATGTACTCAGAAGTAGATGAAGGTGTGGCGGGCAGGCCCGCCCAGAGAAGCGCCGTCTGGTGCGGTGGAAGCTGGCTCACCGGGAAACAGCACGGCGCCACCCAGCGATTCCCCAGGAATTGACTTTGGACCGCGGAGAAGGAAGATGTTGATGGACAATGAGCTTAGCAGGCAGCCCGGTTTTGGATTCGAATTCTGACACCATCGTTTACCTCTGTGGGAATCTGGACAAAGCACGGAACTTCCGAGAGGCTCAGAAGCCTCACCCAGAAAAAAGCAAGAGCATCCTGTCAACATTAGTTCTGGGGCACATACAACCTGCAAAATAGCTGGCAATGAGGGCCCCCTGGTCCCCATGCCACTTTCCACCTTTGAGGCCTAACAAGAGAAAGGTTCCCTGTCTCCATTCCAGGGCGACACGGAGGCTGTGGGGTCTGCTACTTACAGAGAAGTTCAGTGACTCCTGGCTGAGATGGAAATACAGTTTAGGAGCTAGCAGGTGTAGGGCATGGGGAAGAGACACTTTTCCTTGTCTTTCACACTGTCCCTTCCCTTCTCCCCTGGCCCATCTGTCATTCATCCAGCTCGTACACATACTGAGTGCTCACCAGTGGCCAAGGAAGCTGTCCACAGTGTGATGCTCCAAATCCCTTTAGCATAAGGCCCCCCTCCCCCCTCGCACACAAAGACATTTACCAATTCCTAAGGATTTATTGAGATTGTATTTTGTGCCAGGTGCCATACTGGGCCCCCAAGATAGTGAGAAACTTCTCTACTCTGTCGCTCACAGCCTGTTGATGGAAAACGAGCTGCCTTTGGTCTGAAGGCAGTTCATTCATTAGGGTTTGGGATATGAGTCTCCAAAGCTCCCCTCCCGAACTGGCTAGTACAGATGTAAAGCTGCAGTCAGCACACTGCTAATGGGGCTTTGAAAGTCTCTGCTTTATTAGGGCATCCAGGAAAGCCGATTTCAGCTGCAAATGCCTTCATTGCCTCCCCAGCAGAAATGGCTAATACCTGCTTTCTGGGACGCGCTCATCAAAAGGAGACTCTCAAAGCCCCATTAGCAGTGTGCTGACGCTGGCTGTATATCCTGAAAGGGCAAAGTCCAGTGGAGTTAGAGGAATCCAGCCTATTTGTCAACACCAGCATGAGTCAGATCCTCTCCCTCCGTCCCCCCTTTACTGCCTCTCTCTTACCCGGGGGCCCGAGGGACTTCATTTTCTCAGCAGGGGGCTCTGCAGTCCTACAACCCACACACCTCCCCCTCCTTCCTTGGGCTCAGCATCCCCCACCCTGCCAGTCTCAATTAATCCTATAACCCGACCAAAGCCTGAACACCCAGCATAGACCCGTCTACCAAGGACTCCCTGCTCCGCCATCATCTGCCTCCTCCCAGAGAAGTTCTTGGGCTCTGTTCCACGGATCTCCTTCTGCGGTGGCCTGGGCTCCCAGAATCTTGAACATGGAAGGTGCCTAGAAGGTCAGCTGGCCCAACCTGCCGCCCGATGGATGAATTTCTCCCTGGGCAGCATCAGCATGTGGTCTCCCAGGAGCAAAGACAGCTGTCACCAGAGAGTGTTGGAGGCAGACAGACCACAAGTCAGCACACAAGCTGTAGGACCTCACTAGCACACATCGGGCTGAAAGCAAGAGCTGTCCCCCCTGCCCGGCGATGCTGTGAACGCCAAGAAGAGGATCTTGCCCACGATTTTCACCGGCCAGGTCTCCCAGACCCCAGACCCAATAGGACCTCATCTTAACTGCTGCAGTGACCAAGTTCATGTGAAAAGGATACCCAGAACTCAGAAATACTGGCCTGGCCCTCCCCTTGGGGCCCTCCAAGAAGAAAGGGCAGGAGAGGAGTTGATTTCCTTGCCTTTGTTTTTGTTGGTGTTGGTGTTTTAGATATTTATTTATTTAAGTAATCTCTGCACCCAATGTGGGGCTCAAACTCGTGACCCTGAGATAAAGAGCCACACGGTCCTCTTTGACTGAGCCAGCCAGGTGCCCCTCTGGCCTTTGTTTATTGTCCCATTATTCAGTAGACAAGCAGGGTGATGCAGACCACCAAGGAACAGGAGTCATTAGAGAGTCTAGCAAGAAAAGCAATATTTCAGCAGCACTGAGCAAGCGCTCCTATGCTGCAGGCGTGCGCTAGCCCCTGGGTGTTCAACGCTGAATAATAAACTCAGTCCTTCACAGTAAGGACTCCTGGCTTAGTGGGTGAAGGCAGAAGTGAGTAGGAATTCTGTGTAGCCTGAAACAGGCTTGATTGGCCGTCTGAACAAACGGCTTTGTCCAATCCCTTAGTCCATACTGCGATGGCATTGGACAGCATTAACGCTACACCTTTCTTGAAGTTCTCTGCTCTGGGCTTCTGATTTGACTTTCTCCTGGGTCGTCTTTATTTCTGAGGCCGCTCCTCAGCCTCCTCCACCACATCCTCTTCCTCTGTTCATCCCTAGATATCGATACTCCCTAAAGATCCGTTTTTCTCCCTCTTCACCACTCCTTCTGCAGTTTACATTCTCCATGGAAAGTATCCTTTGCTCCTAGGTCCCGACAACACCTACATACTGACAGCTCCCAGATGCACGTCTCCCACCCAGACTTTTCTTGAGTGACACATCCAGAACACAGATTTGTTGACCAAAATTTCTTTAAAATGTCACACACCAATAATACTTTAAGTGCTTTACAAATACGAACTCACTTAATTCTCCTAGAGACATACCAACCCTCTGAGCGGATGCTGTCATTACGCTCATCTTAAGGATGAGGAAACCAAAGCACAAAGAGGTTATTAGGTAACTTGCCCAGGAGCACACAGCTGGTGAGCGCTGGGGCTGAGTTCCCAATACACGTGGTCTAGAATGAGAGGATGCTGTGCAGTGTTTCATTTTCACCTCTACATAGGACAGGCACAGGGCACGTATTATGGTAAATACATACTTGGTCATCAGGAAAGTTCCTGGAACAAAATAAAACGAATCTGTTTCGGAGGGAGGAGGAACTTAGTTATCTGTTCTCCCAAGTTTACCCTTCTGTTTCTTCAACCAAACCCTCTACTTTGGTTCATGGCGTCTTCATGTATTCAATCTTAGAAAAGGACACTCACTGCTTGACACATCACGAGTGTTCAGCGAAGGCTTCTGAATGATACTGGATTGAACTGTCCACACTGAATTGCACTGAAGCGTGCAGGGAGCTTGGAGTGTGAACTTCCACTGGAGAATTGAGGAAGATATGAGAGGAGGTGACATTTGAGCTGAGCGGCTCTAGCACATTCCACAGAGCTGCGCGTATTTGCACGTAAGGGGCTAGCGATCAGGCAGGTCCATATTCTCGTTTTACTAATGGCGGATCTCAGGTAGATAAGACGAATTCGGGATGGGAACAAGTTGAGAACCCTGTGGGAGAGGAATCTCAGACCCTTACTACTCCAAGCGTGGTCCGCAGCCTGGTAGGACTGTGAGATTGAGCGTCCCGTAGAGGCTTGTTTCCACCAAACTGACCAATCAGAATCTGCATGTTAACAAGATCTGCGGGGTTGTATATACCTTAAAGTTGGGGGGCATTGATCCAGGACTGTTGTCCACTGGCCACTGGAACAGATTCCTCAGCCAAATCAGAATCCTCATGATTTCATTCTGTCTGGAACCCCTGTAGGCTTTGGTAATTACGTATTGCACCCTGCGTCCTGCCAACCTCATGGAAAGTGAGATGAATATGACTGCATGCGTGACGTTACCGTGTAGAGAAGTCTTCATTCTCAGCAGCTCAAAGGAGGCGAAGCTGTGAAGGATGTTGGTAAATGTTGGGCAGTTGGTTTTCACAAAAGGAGGGACAGAAAGAGAGAGGATGATTTGATTCATGGTGTTAACCCAGCCCAAGCACTTGTGGTTCGTAGGGAGACCTGACCTGCTACCAGCTGGACATAAATGCTAAGAAGGGAGCGAAGGGCTAGAGTTAAAGCCAACTTGCAGGGTTAGGAGGTCCTGGGGGTGTTACTTACCATCCCAGAACCTGGAAGTATGGGGATCATCTCAGCCTGAGAGCATAGATGACCTGGAAGGAGAGGCCACAGTGATTCAGGCTCTAGCTATGTAGCTGAGGCGCTCCACAGAAAAGAAACTGAAGTCCAAAGCCCTTGGTTAGCATCAAAGTGAATGCCATTAGGATGGAAGATGCCGTGCATGTGATAGAATGAACAATGGAGGCTGGTGAATAAGACCAGGGATCAGTGGAAGATATAAAAACACAGGCTACGCGTCATGAGAAGGAAATAATAGTTGGTTAGAATAAAACAACCCTTAAAATAAAAAATAAACAAAATAAAAATAAAACAACCTTCATCCCAGCTCCTGTGGCTGAAGGTCATGTGATGGTTGGACACAGGATGTGACCATAGAGGGAAGAGCTGCTAATGAAAGGGGCTCACCTTCCAGGCAGATCTTCACCCAACACGTGCTCTTTTCCTGCCTAAACTCATGGAAGATGATAAAACGGCTATGTCAACAGCTGGGAGAGACTTCCACAGACGTTTTGTAGAGGCATTCTGGTGCAGAAGACATTCATGGAACAGGCTTACATTGGAAGAGAATTGCACCTCCTGAAACTCCTGCATTTGCATGAATATGCATGGGAGCAAATAGGAGCAGAAATAGCTAGAGGAGGAGGATGCAGGGAGACATCTGTAAACTCTGGAGCGAACAGTTGGAGGCCAACCACAATTCCACGGCTGGCCTGTCAGCTTTGCTGCAAGGGAAGGACGGGTCCAGATTCCCCTGGTGGGAGATGCCGAAGGAGGAATTGTGGCCAGTGCCGATCCAGCAGGACCAGAGAAGAGGCTCCGAGAGGACCAGGACAAAGTATCTAAGGGCATCTGGCACAAGAATGAAACACGGTTCCACTGGTATACTGGGTAGAGCAGTTTATAAGTAGACCATATTGCTCGTTCTACAAAGTAAGTCCTGAACTGACTCTCCTTGGTGCTGCTCTTATAGCGTTTAAAGAATCCCTTCGGGTATTAGCAGCGGGTGAATTTGATCTCAGATCTCAGAGAGACAGACAGGGAGGCAGCCCCCCTCAGAGATAGTGGGTATTTGGCCAGCCCCTTCTCTTCTCCCCCGATCGCGCATAAGTCTCCAGGCTTGCTCCCCACTCCTCCCACCCCCATTTTTTCTCTTCTTGGCCTTCTTCTGACATTCCTGGCTGTAAAATGAAGCCAGAATTCCTATTTTCTTATTTATTACAGGGTATTTTATGTTTTCTGGGTTAGAAAATGCACAGTGAAATTGCTTTATTTATTTGTACATTTAAATAGACTAAATCCACTTGATTTTTATGTTAGCTGTATCGACCCCTCCTGCCCTTTGCCCTGGATGATGGCACTTTCTGTGCCAAAATGGCATGTACCCAGGTCTGCCACTAACACAGCAATTGTAAAGGATGTTTACAGAGACCAGCGTTGTAGATGCCTCTGAGTTTGCTCAGTAATCCCAGCCCTTCAAAGGGTAATGTGAAACCTCTTATCTAACACAATGAGCCAGGGATAGAGCCAGGACATGAAGACAGACAAGTCAGGTAGCGATTAGACTGTGTCCACTGATTCTGGGGATATCTCTGCTTGAAGGTCACAAAATTCCTACTTGCTCATCTCTTAAATCATCTGCTTCTGTCTGCAGGTGGTGACAGAGACTCCAAAAAAAAAGCTAAAATAGTCATCTTTCAAGGTTAACAAGGAGCTGCTTAGAAGCCCCAGCATGACTGTCAATAGCCAATCAAAGAGAGATGTCAGCGGCTCCCCCAAGGAAGGGTTTCAGTTAATGCGGTGTTAGGCTGGGGAGGCCACATATGGAGAAGAACCAGCTGTTTGCCTTCCTAGGTGGGGGCCCAAAGCTGAAGACAAGGGATGGGCTTTGCCATTCCCCCAAGCGGAACAGACCAGAATGGTCCCGGTGGGATGTCTGCAACCGGGGACAACTTGCTGCAATCTGGGGCTCATTCGGTGAAATCCTTTGTCCTCTCCCCATGAGAAAGGTTCTCAATTAAATTCCTCCTGAGGTCCTTTTCCTCTGCTAGTGATCTGTTTCTTGCAAGACTTCTTCTTCTTTTTTCTTCTTCTTCTTTTTTTTTTTTTTTTTTTTTTTTTTGCTTCTCAGATACCATGAGGTTGACTCAAACGAATGCTACAGTTCCAGTATGGGATCAGATTTATGCGATGCCCTTTGCTGAACATAAACCTCAGTTTCCTTATTTGTAAAATGAGGGAGCAGGCAAATACAGAAGGGCAACTCAGTAACTCATTCCTGCAAGAATACTACCAGGAGTTCTTCTATAAAGGGAGTTATTGAGACTAATGAAAATTAAAAGAGCTTTTTTCCAGACTCCTCCATAATCCTCCCCCCACAAGCTCAGTGCAAGAAAAAGGGAAGGGCAAGCGACAACCAGGGCAGATGACACCAGAGTAGGAGAGGGCAGAGAGAGATCAGCACGCATCACCTCCTTTTAACTTCTGCCCTCTCCACCAGGGAGACCGCCTGTCTTCTGGGAAGGGCAGCGTGAACTCAAGTAGGAACAGAATGAAGCCCCTGGTGGGTAGACAGATAGTAAACAAGCACCCGTGGATGAGTTCAAGTCTAAACATATTTTCTCCAGGACAGATGGGACTGGGGCGGTACAATCTATAATCTTGGGTAAAGAGTGGGAAAGAAGAGATGCCATGTGACTGGAGATAAGCACAAGTTCCAAAGAGACGTAAGAGCTGCGTTCTGGAAACCGTAACTGCTAAACTTCACCTCACCACCCACCCCCGGCCCCACCCCGCACATTCTGCATCCCACATTAAAGAGAACATTGGGAATGTTTATAAAGAAAACAGAAATCATCAGAAAGTGCCCCAGGTCCATTAACACAAAGTCATTCCAGGTGTAGCTGCTGTTCTGATACAATGTCAACTTGGGAGGGGAAAAAAGCAAGATATTTTTGAAAGGATCTTTTAGTAAAGATCGTATTTAAATATCATTTATTCACTCATTCATTTGTCTGTAAACCTCTACTAGAATGTAAGCTTCACGTAGACAAGGATTTTTGCAGGGAGGTGATTTGCTCCTTTGTCTACTGCTATATTTAGAGGAATGTTTGGCACATGGAAGGTGCTCAATAAATATTCTTGAATAGAGCAATATATGTTCTTAATATAAACGCTGGAAGGAGACACAGAAGTTAACCAAGATTATCTTTGGGTGCTTAGATGTTGGAGACCATTAATTTTATTTCTTTATTTCTTTCTTTACTTACTTATTTATTTTTGAGAAAAACAATACAGGCAGGGGAGGGGCAGAGAGAGGGAGAGAAAGAGTCCTAAGCAGCTTCTACACCCAGCACAGAGCCCAGTGCAGGGCCCTGAGATCATGACCTGAGCCAAAATCAAGAGTCATCACACTTAACCAACTGAGCTACCCAGGCGCTCCAATTTTATTTTTAATACTAGGGTTTTTTTCTCTGTTTTCTAACATGATCATAGGTTACTTTTATAATCACAATAATTAAAAATGCTATCCTCTTTGAAAGACTTACTTCTGATAAATTAGCCTTCTTCTTTCTGGAAGTATTACTAGACTGGTTGGCCAGGGGAATTTGGATTTCCATGGAGTGTTTCCCAAAACCCCTCATGTTATCCTTTGACTCAGATGGAGAGTCATGGGCTCAGTGATGGCTGAATTGGGTGGATTTAAACCCAAATAGTGTTGACTCAAAGATCAGAGCCAATTCTGAGGACAGTCTCCAGTGGTGTCATACAGGGATCCGTCTCATTCAGCATGTTCTTCAGCAGCTTGGAGGAAGGCCTTCCTACTTAAGTTGTAGACACCAGATAGCTGGGAAAACTAACTGATATATTGGAGGACAGCCTTCAGATTTTAAAAGATCTCAACAGTCTTTAACTATGAGCCAAAACCCGCAAAGCTAAACTTGATAGGTCCTATGCTCAGGTTCCAAAAATAGCGACAGCCCAGATTCTAAAGGGGAAGAACCTGCTTCAGGATGGTTATGTGAGAAACAACCCAAAGCAGTTTCGCTGGCCTCCAGCCTGTGATGAGTCAACAGGGTGATGCGGTTGCTCAGGGAGTGAAGGCAACCTTGGGTCACATGAATAGAGTTCTTATGTCTAGATTGAACGTTGATTCCAGATTTAGCACTCTGAGATCTGTGACAGCATTTTCCAAAGTGTCTTCTGGAAGATTCTGCATGTTAAATGGGAGCTTGGTGGTCATATGCCTTTGGGAATCACTTTATACTGGGTTCGCCTTCTCGAGATGCACAGTCCGTGTCAGCATATTAAAGGGGCAGAGAAGTGTTGTAGTAATAGGTCTTCCTAAAGTATTTCAGCAGGAAGTGTCTTGTGTTTTGTTTTTGTGTAATGCCCGTTAACACTGAGAGTATGTTTCAGGAAAGGCTGATCTATCATAAACTACTCTTGGCATGAACCATATCTCTATATCTTTGTCCTCAGAAAATATCCCAGGGCAGGGCACACAACAGGTACGCAGTGCATTCTTGTTGAGTGAATGAGAAGGAGCACCCCAGATACTACAGTAGCACAAACTCTTCAAGTTACGTCTTGTAAAATGTGCACAGGCATCTGGCACATGTCCGAAGGAGAGCTAACAGGATGACGGATTTGGAAGCTTGGCCGTCTAACAGGAAGCTTTGCCTGGAAACAAGAGTTGGTCAGAACAAAGCCCAGGCAGGGGGAAGATGGGCTAGACTGAGCCTGGCTGGGATCTGGAGATGAAAGAGGCCTCCCAGGAGACAGTAGTTTCATCACAAGTAGTAGCCAAGTCCCAGAATCGAGCCCTGGTAGGGCAGGGCTGCTAAGAAGCTCAGGGTCTCGGGGTACAATTCTGGGTAAGTGACGCCAGCAAGATCACTTGGTCCAGTCATTCTCAACTCGAGTTGCACTTATTAAACCCTTGCCTCGCTATTGTTGTTGGTTTTATTTTATTTTTTATTTTTTAAATATAGTTTATTTATTTTTGAGACAGAGAGACAGAGCACAAGTGGTGGAGGGGCAGAGAGAGGGAGACAGAATCTGAAACAGGCTCCAGGCTCTTAGCTGTCAGCACAGAACCTGTTGTGGGGCTCGAACCCACAAACCGTGAGATCATGATCTGGGCCGAAGCTGGACACTTAACTGACAGAGCCCCCCAGGTGCCCCTGTTGTTGGTTTTAATACCAATATCTGGGCCTCTTCCTGGACCAAATAGATCAGAATTTCTCAGAGTTGGCCTTGGTACCGGCAGGGCAGGAACTAGGAGGAGGTAAGCCAGACTCCTGAGACACAAAATGTAAGAAGAGATGACTCTCAGGGTCATACAAGTGGTGGTGGTGTGATGCACTTACGTTTTACATCCCAGGAGCCTGGCTTGCTTCGTCCAGGTCTTTGTCCTGGGGTCTGATGCTCTGTAAATTTCCCACATGCTCCCAAGATGTGGCAGGTTTGTATAACCACCAATATACTCAAATTCATTCCGTTCACAGGCCCGGAAACAGGGAAGCAGAGGTCATGCAGCAAGTTAAGGACGAAGGCGGGGCCAGAAAGGACCAGCGGAGTCTGTCAGCAGGCAAGGGCCCCCGGAGAAGCACTTGGCATCAAATACTGGAGACTCATCCATAGGGCCTGGGGTTCAGCTCCCGTCCTAGGAAGGCCTGTGAGGGAGCACCAGGCCCCAATCCATGGTATTGGGGCCCAGGGAGGAAGCTGAAGCAGAAGTCTAGGCATCAGAGAGGAAACACGGCCCCAGTCACAGGAGCTGTGCCAGAGGGCTGAGTGTGTCCCCATAAGCAGTCATGACCTAGTGATGGGGCTTTGAGGGCAGCGTAGGAGCCCAGCGTGCAGCGTTGGCCTGCAGTCCCAATGTCTGAGAAGGGCGGGCCAGCCGGGTATAGTTCCGCAAGACCGTGGGAAATACGAACCTTTGCATGCAGGGAATCAGATGTATTCCAAGAGATTTCAGAAGACAAGACCAAGTGCAACAGGAGAAATTCACAACTTTGCCCCGATATTGGACATTTCTACCCAATAACGGATAAAGCAGCACATGTGGTCTGACTGGAAGTGTTGACAAATGTGTGCCGAGGGTAGTCTCCATGGGGGAGGGCCCACTCTGTGTTAAATGAATGCTGCTGCCTTTCTTTTTTCTTTTTTTAATGTTTATTTATTTTTGAGAGAGAGAGGAGAGAGTGCGTGCACAAGTTGGGGAGGGCAGAGACAGAGAAGGAGAGAGAATCCCAAGCAGGCTCAGCTCCATCTGCACAAAGCCCAATGCGGGGCTCGAACCCACAGAATGTGAAAGTGTGACCTGAGCCAAAATCAAAAGTCAGATGCTCAACCAACTGAGCCACCCAGGTGCCCCATTGCTGCTGCCTTTCAACTCAAAAATGTCAAGTCCCTGGCTTTTATATTTAACTTACCTCAAGGAGCTCTGCTTGGGTTTTCCAGGCTGCTCTACCCATCCAGGTGCACAAGATGGCGAGGACGACCGTAGGGCATTTGCGTATGATTAAATTATGGGAGACTGAGGCTTCCTTCAGTACACTGTGCAGTCTATTCGCAGATAATCTTCAAGTTTAAATTACATCACTCCCCCCCCTCAGAGTCATCTTCCTTGGCTTCCTGTCTTCTGTTTCTCTTCTCCTCCCTGTTTACACTGACCCAGATCCTATCTAATCCAATAAGCCAACATTTGTGTGTGCTTACAGTGAGCCAGGCATGGCGCTAGGCGCAGGGCCTCACCTTGGGAGCAAGCGGCAGACAGAAGGTTGAGCCCATGGAGTCAGGGCTGAGACGGGCTTGAGGGACGAAGAAAGCCGTGGACAGACTTCCCGAGCCCACAGCCCCTCACTCTCATCTAGTTAAGCCCACTGTGCAGAATCAAGCTGTGGAATCCTCTAGATGCATTCCCTACAACTCACTCTAACCCCCCGAGCCAAAGTCAAGACAGGGAGGGATCCAGGAGTTCCCGAATGTACCCATAGGGCTCCCATGACAAAGTGCAAAAGAAAAGGTCCTTTAGCCAAGGAAGCCAGGCAGCCGGTGCCTGGGCAGACAGTATGGGAAATGCTAAGCCCAGAGGAAAGATGACCGCTGTCCGTGCTCTCCCACTGAGCCTGAAGCACTCTTGATGCCCTCCCTGGGTCCCCACCCCAAACCCCCACCCCGTGGCCTCTTTCCCTGCTTCAAGTCTCTTCCTACAGAAAGCATTCTCAGCTCACCAGACAGTTTGGTCATGTCTCCATAAAGTTACAAGTTTTCTGGGGAAACATTTACCACAGCTGATTCCAGTAACCATCTGTGTAATTGTCTTCTTTCTAGACATAAGGTCTTTGGGAATAAGGATCTAGGATGAATAAATGAATGAATGCCATAAGACAGGAGAAGGAAAAAGAGAAAGAAAAGAAAACCCAGCAGCTAGCCGGAAGCAGGCCAACTGAGGTACGAGAGCGGGAGGTGTGTCTGGAGCAGAGAGGAAACCGGGAGGGCAAAACCCAGGACCAGGCGGATCGAGTGACGGAGGAAGAGGAGCTGTCAGGTCAGGACTGGAGACAAGCCGGGCAAATGCTGGATTTCAGCAGTGAACCTTGGAGGGAAGGTTTGGTCCTCCCTTCCCGGGCATGGGGCAGGCTTTCGAGAGGAGAGTCCCACCGGGCACCCTTGCCCCCAGCGTAAGCAAGATAACCTTCCCATGGCAGAACCCACCATCCAAGATAAATCAGGCTGCACGCTGGTTTATGGGACATCTGTCCTCAGACCACAGGGATTTGAGGTCCCTACTTAGCAAGGCCGCCGTATCTCGCCTACAGCTGCCCTGGCCTTCTGTTGAGTTTTTTTTCAACTCTAGCTAAAGGGACTCCATCCACCCCTCTCGCTGTGCCCTGGCTATCTGATGCCCTGATTACCCCTTGATTACCCAACTGAGACCTCTGGCGGAAGCTGAAAGATGGAAGAAGGATGGTGGGTCCCAAGGGGAAGGCGGAGTCATATCTTAGGACACAACTGGACATGCACTGATTAACTGCATTAGGACAGGAAAGCCAGCAGGGGGTCTGAGATCTAGGATTAGACTCATCTACTCAGGTGAGGTGGCACTGAGGGGGGCCACTGAACAGTCTGGTGCGGGGGCGGGGGGGGGGACACACAGAATTTGATAGATACAGTAAAACCACATGAAAGTAAAACAAAAAGTTAGCTTTGGGGCATCCATGGGAAATGGTGTGTGTCACTGCTGGGTGGATGGGCCCAGACATAAGGAAGAGGTCAAATACAGGCAGCACTTAGCAGTCCCAGGAGGCAGGAGACCACCTCCGGGGAGGTCTGTTGGCAGATACCAAAGTCAAAGGGCACGGCCCAGTTCCCAGGGGGACAGGAGGCCAGGCCAGGCCAGGCCACTGAAGCAAGGACTATCCTCAGCCTCTTAAGGCCTGAGTGCCAGCAAAACAACCAAGGCCAGGGACTTAGGGACAGCAACGTATGTCAGACTATCCGCTTGCCAGAATGAGTCACAAGATTAGGGACAACAAGCAAGTAGCCAGGGTGACAAGCAAATCAACACTCAGATGACAGCAGCTTGAATTCTTCCAGCCTGAAGTCAGAATTGATCCCGGAGCCTGGGCAGAGCCGCGCCTCCCGATCTGGCCGCCCAGAGCGCTGGGCTCAGGGAGCGGACGGGTGTGAAGTGTGGGCGCAGGTGAGGCCCCCCCGACAGAGCAGAAGTGATGCCCGGTTCTGCCCCGCTGTTTCTCAGCTGCCTTCCTGCTCGCAGGTTCAGGGAGGATGAGGAACGGCCTGGCACGGCCTGCGAGACCAGCTGCTTCTTGCCTGTAGTCAGAGGGAGAAGCGTGGGGATCTGGGGCTCTCAGAGTGTCTGGATGCCCTTAGACGGTGAGGGGGCCTCATCCCCGGAGAAGGGGTATCACTTGGACTCAGAAGACGGCTGCGTGTCTTTCTCCTACAGCCAGAATGTGGCTTCTCCGTGAAGACCGAGAAAGCATTTCTCACCACCTGCAATAGTTCTATATATGGTTTCTTATTTTTCTTTTCTGTGTGTTTCTTTAGCTGCTCTCTTCCTCGCTGGAAGAGAGCAAGGGTTTTTCCCGTCTTGTTCTCCCTGTAATCTCGGGGTCTGGGACAGTTAGACCCAGCCAGTGCTGAATGAATGAACGGGTGAGCACGTGAAGGAATCAGTGAAGTGACCCGCGGTGCTGTAGTCATAGTTCAGGATGCTTCTCGGGATTCACGAAAGAAAACCCTAGGCCGTGTCTCCTGGAGAGCCTGGGCCCCAACAAGCCCGACGGACCAGGAGTGCTCATCCCTGCAAAGGACCCCCTCCTTACTCCTAGTAAGCAAGGCGGCAAAGCCCAAGTCAGTCCCAGGCTCTGCGTCCACGTGTCTGCAGGCTGCATCCTTCCTGGCAGGTGGCAGTTTGGACAGGCCCCGTGTCTGTGAGCATCTGGAGCATCTAACTGGGAGGAACTACCTTCTCGTGCATCCCCGAGCCAGTCAGCGTGTGGCTTGTACCAGCACGCGGCGTCCTGAGTGAGGGACGCAGGAACAGCTCATCACGCCAGGCCACCTGGGCCGAGGGGGGCGGTGGCCACTCGAAGTGGAATGTTTCAAGGAAAGCAAAAATAAGAACAAAAAGCAGCAACCACGACAGAACAGAGAATCTGGGCTGTTGATGGAAATGCTCTGACTCCCCCGTGGGTGTAAATTACAGGCACGGCAGGCACAGTGACGGGCCCTGGAGATGGGACCGTGAAGGCGCGGCCCGAGCCTCACTTCACCCTCTGCCTGAGCACCTCCCGTGGGCCGGATGCCACCAGGTGCCGAGGAACAAGGTGGGCGCGGTGCCCGGATACACAGACAGGGGAAAGGCAAACACTGAGAACTATCACAGGGAAATACAGGTTCCTGGAGGGAGCCCCTGTGGAGCGGAGCAAGGTCAGGGCAGGCTTCCTAGAAGAAATGACCTCCGGGTTCAGGCCTAAAGAAGAAAAGGATCCAGCTGGCACTGAAAGAAAGCCGAGGGGAGGGAACAGAGGCGTGTGCTTGGTGCCCTGAATGAAGAGGAAGCAGGTGCCTCCTGGGAGCAACGGGGTTGCAGGCGTTCGGGGAGAGGAGGGAGGGAAGGTGTGAGCAGAGGCCAGATCCAGAAGAATCCCACCTATTAGCTTTGGAAATTTAGATTTTTCATTTTGTCAATGGTAGAGTTGGAAGGTGGGCAGGTGGATGGAAAATACCAGTTGAAGGGTGGTCAGAGGAGAGTCTGTTCTGGAGAAATCACTCTTTCACTACTGGTTCTTCTTCTACTTTTTAAAAAAATGTTTTATTTATTTTTGAGAGAGAGAGAGAGAGAGCATGAGCAAGGGAGGGGGGAAGAGCAAGGGGGACAGAGGATCCAAACTGGGGTCTGTGTTGACAGCAGCGAAATTCACGAACTGTGAGATCATGACCTGAGCCGAAGTTGGACACTCAACGGACTGAGCCACCAAGGTGCCCTCACTACTGGTTCTTAGAAAACCGCCCTGGTAATGTTTGAGGAGGAGGTGTTTTCCATTTCCATCGAGTTGTTTCTAAAGCCTCCTGTTCAGGGACACAGTTCCCCACCTCGACACCTCTTGGCCCAGCGCCTGGCACATAACAGATACTCCTGAGGAGCGCGGCGAGATTTAAGTGGCAGAGAGGACGTGTTCACTGCTGTCCTGGCCTCACTGCAGAGAAATTGCAAGCAGGCAGCAGGCATATGGGCAAAGCGGGGGAAGCAGGACAGCCAAGGGGCGGTCCCAGCCTGAGACGGGGGCTGCTGTGTCTGCTCCTCAAATCGCGCACGTTTCCCAGACGCCCTGAGAGCGAGGAACCCCTGGGGGACTAACGTGTAAACAGAAGCTCTGCACTTACAGGCCTGACCCACAGATCTTCTCCCCCAGGATCCCCGCCTTCGTTCCCTTCTTCCAGTCGAGTGAGGAGAAGTGTGCACATCGAAAGATGGGTAGACTAGAAGATGGAAGCTTAGTCCCCAGATGGTGACATGAAAGCCACTGGGCTAGGAAGAGCCTTGCTGAAGTACAGTGCGGGGCGTAAGCCTCTGTTTGGTGACCCTCTGACCCTGGGGCCTTATCTGTTACAGCTGCAAGTCTTACTTACCCAAATGAGTACGTAGCTTACTTAGCGCTACCATCACCAAAGCCATCCCGCTGGACCCCAAGACGAGGCTTACTCTGCGCCAGACGGAGTCTCATTTCGGATGACAAAAAAGCAGCACAAGGCAGAAAATGTCCATTTCTCTCTGTGAACAAAGTTGTCCGACTGGCGGAATGCAGGCCCACCACTTAAGAGAGTCCTCATCCCTCTTCCGGAACATTTGGACTGCTCGTTCTGATGCCCAGTTTACGGAATTAAAAATAAAATCTCCAGTTGGAATGAGCAACTGACTCATTTAATGCCGTGTTCATCCTGCACATCAATGTGGACATGCTCACATGGCTGCGAACATGAAATCGTTCAGTAAAAGGCACCTCGACATGAAGTAACACAAAATATAATCTATGGTCAGCGAGTTCTATTTGGTGGGGAAAACTTGCCTGGTTATTACTAACACGAGGATGTATTCTTTTACGACTCTATCCCTGCCTCCCAAAAATGTCAGGGAGTATAAAACTCCCCCCAGTGTCTCACATTAACTCAGCACAAAAAGCAGAGAGACGGAGTAAAGCTATGGTCTATAAAAAGATAATGTTCTTGGGGTTATAGGTAGTTTCACAGAAAATTCAGAGTATGAATACACAAAAGGCTCAGTATTGCACGGACCTACATAGTAGCTATTATAAACAGCAGTAGCTCGGGCTACAGAAATACAGTAATGGGGATTCTGTACTCTGAGAGAAAACCTTAAGAAATCCCTGCCAGAGAAACAGACTCTTCTTTTTACCCCTAGTGTGACAGAAAGAAACCCTTCAAAATTACCATCGACAGGTGCACTGTCCGAAGTAGCAGGGCCATAGTCAAAGATGCAGCACCAAGAAGATGAAGACCGAATTCAAGCAGGAGCAGAAACTGTTTGGCTAAAGAGTTTTTCAATTCCCTGGTGAGAAGAAAGCCGGGGCGAGAGCCGCATTAAGTGTGATGTGCTGTTTGAGGTGCGTCTATAGTTCAACCCACCAAGTGGTCTCAGGCGAGACGCCCGAGCCAAGAAGAAGCCCCGACTGAAGCTTGCAGTCCGGTGTTGTGGGATTCGAGTTCTGTGCTTGAGCAGCACAGGTGGCTTCAGCAGTAAGACTGGCGGGTGTTTCCCCGGCAAAGCTGTCTCTGGTTCTTGGTCCCCCCACTCCCCCACCTCATCCTCCTTTCTCTCCCCAGCTGCAGGCCTCACCTCTCTTTCCTCCCCTTCTTCTTCTCTAAGGCAAGTCCTGGGCTCTCCCGATGTAGAGCATCCGGAAAAACATGATCCGAGGCTACCGGTCTGTTATCACGTGGCATGTGTCTGCCTACCTGACCAGACTGAACAGGGACACCTCTCTGCGATGCAGGACCCTGGCCTTCTGCTGCACACGACACCCGTCCGCGGTGTCCCCGCCTCTCTCGTAGGCGTCAGCAGCTACCAGCACTCGCCTGCCCCCACCCCTTGTGAACCAGCAGCTCAGCGGAGCCCCCAGCAGCACTAAGGGAGTTTGGCTGCTATCCTAAGAGAAAGAGCTGGGGACGGGGAGAGAAAATAGCAGGGAGAAGGCCCAGAGGCAGAGTTGAGAGAAGGGGTCCTTGCAATAGAACCTTCTAGAAGAAGGCCCCTGAAATGAGCCCCCTGTCCGAGCAGAGAGTAGCCTGCCCTCCGGGTTGATAATGCAGAAGCAGCACTGGCTGTCCCTCAGAAGGAGAGTGACTTCTACACTCTCCCAGGCTTCAAAGCATCCCTTCCACTAATGATTATGGAAATGTGTATTTAATTGGAAAACGGCAATAGCTTCTTTGTATTTGCTCTATCGCTGGCGAGAAAACCCGCTCTGAAGAGAAAATCCGGTTGTGTCCAAGGTGATTGGGGTGGCGGGGAGGCAAGGTTGGAGGGGGCTGATGGTGATTCTCGGAGCATTAGCAAAGCAAACAAAACAAGATCCTAGGAGCAGAAGTAGCTGGAAGGTCATCACCACCACAAATAGGAAAGACAGTACCGTTCAGATTTCAGCCCTTTCCCCCGCCGTACCTCCACCCTTTCCACTCCTAAAAACTAGGTCTCCTAAGTGAGATAAGCCAAATATTGTGTGATTCCATTTATATAAAACATGTAGAATAAGCAAATTCATACAGACAGAAAGTAGATTAGAGGTTATTGGGGGCGAGCGGTGATTACTTAATGGTTATAGAGTTTCTGTTTGGGGTGATGAAAATATTTTGAAAATGGATGGTGGGGATGGATTGTGCATCGGGAATGTAATTAATGCCCCTGAAGTGTGCACATAAATGGTTAAAACGACACATTTTATGTTATCTATATTTTACCACAACTTTAAAAATTAATGATGTAATATACCTAAACCCATCGAATTGCACCCTTCGAATGGATGAAGTATATGGTGTGGTGAATTATGTATCAACGAGGCTGTTAAAGAAAAAAAACAACAACTAGGTCTGCTAATGACCCTGACCTGCAGGCACAGTCAGGCCTGTTCTAGCTCCTTCCTTCCTCACTCATTGAGAACCGCCAGGTCATATGCTGGGCGCTGACGGACAGAACCGACCTGGTGGGAGTTGTTTAAGGAGCTCACTTCTTCCATCCATCTGATGGCTCTGGCGCTGGGTGGCCCTTGGGTCACGACTCAGGTTCCCTTCCCGAATGCCAACCGCAGAGCTGTGTGCGTCCAGCTTCTGTGAGTGCCAGCTCCCTGGCAGCACCTTATTCTGCTGTGGCGGTCTCTGTTTCGTCCCCACCCTGAGTTCCTACGCCTTCAGCCTCGCCAGTCTCCTGTTGTCCTAGACGGCTTTGCTTTCTGATTTGTACTACTAAGTCCCTCTCTAGCTACTCAGGGTCAGTGATTCTGCCCCAAACTCCATCCCATTGTCTGGGGCCCTGATACTCTCTCTGTAGAGAGACCTTACTGACGGCCACTGCCAATCTGTCTGAACTTCTGAACACCCCCACCCCAACTCACTTCTGCGGTATTCTTTTCCCCCTGGTGGGTAGCTTTGGAACTTTCCATAGACGCCTGTTATTGACTTTATGTCTGCATTGCAACTATAAAGACCCTTGTCCTGGAATTCTTGCAAATGGGGCAGCTCCCCCGTCACAGGTTCTAAAGAAGTAGGTCCTGTACCATCTCATCTGCTTCATCCCGCTCGGAGGAGCGAGCCGTCGCCGCAGAGTCTCAGTTCCATCCACTGCCGTATCTGAAACACAGACGTAGTCCCAGCTGAGCCAGGTCACCTACAAACAAACGCAGAGAGAGTGGTAGTTCTCTATCCTTACTCACGTTGGAGTCACCTGGAGCTTTAAAAAGAATACAGATTCTGAGGAATTCTCCGGAAGAGACTGCCTTCAGACTTGATCTGCACCGTTGGCTCTCCTGGCCCACACTGCTGATTTTGAACTTGCCATCCTCCACAGTCCCGTGAGCCTTCTATACTGACTCCTAGGCCATTCCTCCACAGATTCTGACTTAAATGGTCTGAGATGGGATCCACATATGGGAATATTTTTAAAATGACTCGGACAATTCTAATGAATATCCAGGGTTAGGAGCTACAGATCTAAAAAGACCAGATTCTATAGGAATATATTCCTTCCTTTATTCATCAGTTATTTACTGAGCACCTATTATGTGCCAGCCATAGAGTCCAAGATACAGTGAACTAATCAGCAAAGCGTCTTGTTCTCAATGGAGTTTCCAGTGGTTGGTGGGGACTAAGAAAGAAAACAAAGAGGTATAATTGTCTAACTAGAGATAGAGCACCTATAAAACGCGTGAAGTGGATTTTCAGCTTACATACACAAGTCTCGGGAACTCTGGCTGTAGGTTTTCTGAGCGTGTGAGTAGATGACTGGCATCAGGGGAATGGAGATCAGTGGGGGTCCCGCCAGTCTGGGGAGTTGGGCGTGCAGTGGGGAAGTACTCCTTTTGGGAGAGTCGGAAGCTCTTCCCCTGTCTCTTAAACCATCGAAAACCAGGGTGGTGGTTGAAAGACACAGTAGCTCTGTTTTCATGGTGGAAAGAGCCAGGGACAGAGATCTCCTTGGTTTAGAGCTTTTAAAAGCAGACCGAGATAAGCAGGTTGATGGCAGTCCGTGGGAGGCAGGGGGACTGGGCCTTCCACCTCCTTCCTTCTACAATTGACATTTTCCTTTTCTCTCACTTCAAGCTGCTAAGAAAGAAACAATATGGAGGGGGCACGTTTTCTCAACTCATTCTCCCTGCCCTGAACTCAGCAGGGCTCTGATTGGAGATCCCCGGGAGAGTCAGACCTCACCAGCCCCTACGTGCACCAGATCCTGAGTCTGTACTGGGATCCGCACACTTCATATGTCTGGTGGGAAAACATGAAAACAAAGCAGCAGGTAGTTGGTCCACCGTCAAACATGGGACCAGTGTCCCGCACCGCCATTGTTGCTTAGAGGAAGTCCCTGTTCTCTGATGGGGGACTTGGACAATATAGCGCTAAATAAATGAACACAGTGTATTTTCAGGAAAGTGGGTAGAAAGCTAAGTAGTGTAGTACTTTAGATGGTGTTTTCTTTTTCTTTTTAATGTTTATTTATTTTTGAGAGAGACAGACAGAGAGAGACAGCATGAGCAAGGAAGGATTAGAGAGAGAGGTAGACATAGAATTCGAAGACAGGCTCCAGGCTCTGAGCTAGTGGTCAGCACAGAGCCCGATGCAGGGTTCGAACCCACAAACTGTGAGATCATGACCTGAGCCGAAGTCGGACGCTTAACCGACTGAGCCCCCCAGGCGCCCCTAGACGGTGTTTTCAAGGAAGCTGTCTCTAGGAAATGACATCTGAGAGGAGGCCTGAATGGAATAAAAGAATAGACTCTTAATTCCTAATGAATGGGAAGCCTTTCACCAACATACGGGTGCTTCCTTTCACCCATTCGACTAAAAAAAAACCCTCCCCTGACCCCCCAACCCCTAACTGAACTCTCTTCCCTAGAAACAGCCCTCCAGTGGTTCTGGGGTATGGGTAACCTAGAGCTATGACCTTGCTCCCTGTCTTCATATAAACCCATGGTCTATGGTCCATAACTCCTCCTGCTGAGTTCAACATTCCTTATAAACTTGTAATCTCTCAGACTGAGGCCCTCCAAAACCTCAAGCCAGCTCTTACTCACGTTCACAGATGAAGCTGGAGGACTCTTCCTGCGTGCTGAGTTTCATCACAGGTCCTATATTATCTGGGGGGAGGGGGGGAGGGCTGGCAGCCTAAAGCTGACCACAGCCACCAAGCCATCGACCTTGAAACTCACTGCAAGCCCTACTGACTAGAAACAGGTGGAGAGTGGGGCCTCCTGAGACAGCCTTCTTTTCCCAGAGTCCAGGCTGATGAGGCCAAGGTCTCCTCTGCTCCCCAAGGAGAGGTCATTGGGAAGTTCTTCCATGAACCTCATCCACTTTCACTCTTACATCACCTCTTCTATTGCCTTTCTGAGCCAGGCAGGAAGGGGCCGGTCTCACCCAGGCCAAGTTTCCCCCCCAACCTCCTTCTTCCTTTGGTGGGAGCAGACCTGAGCACGTGCTGGGGGAGAAGAGGAGGGTGGGATGAGGCCCTACCCACCGCTCCTCCTGCGGTGACGGAGCTCAGGGCCGGTGGGCATGTCACAGTCAGAAGGATGATGTAGACAAATTGGATAAAACTCAGGAAAGAGCAACACACCAAAAAAAAAAAAAAAAAAAAAAAAAAAAAAAAAAAAAAAAAAAAAAAAAAAAAAAAAAAAAAAAAAGATGATGAAGAGGCTGGAGGGATTGAATGATGAGGAGAGATTAAAAGAACTAAATACGGACAGACCGGCTAAACGCCGTTTAAAAGCAGCGATCAGAACTGTCTGCTGGTATCTGAACACCAGCAGGGAAGAGGGGCCGCGCTAGCAGGTGTGGGGTCAGGCAGGGGGGAGGTGAGGCGGACTGAGGATAAATGAAGGGAAAGTGTGAGTGGCAAACCGCTGGGTGGGAAAGAGTCTCTATTAAGGGAAGAGGTGGGGGTGGGGAAGACAGAAGGGTAGCGGGCATTCAACGCACAGGTCTCTTTTGAAAACTTCTAGATGTCCCCAGTGATGTCCGGGAAACCGTGGGGGGACAGAGGGCACAGCTCAGGAGACCCTAGGTGTGTCACACGGCCACGTCCTTCTCTAACACCTAAAGCGATGATGATGGGCCCCCTCGGGCTTGGACCCAGGTCGGTCAGAGGCCACAAGGAGCAAGACCATCAGTCAGAGCACTGGGACAACACAGAGATCAGACCATGTGACTGTCCGGCTGACACTGACCTTTGAAGCCCCTTTATGTTTTAAACTAAAATCCTGAACCAGAAATATTCCCCCCTTCTGCAGAGAAAGAGGCAGCTGGTCAGCTTGACAGGCGGAAACTGCAGCTTTCTCGTTAATGTGCAATCCTGAAACGGTGATGTATGGCTGGTGATAGATCATGTTGGGTTTCCGGAGAGCAGGGAAGGCTAAAGCCGGAGCCTAATTCATGATGCATGAACGCATTGATCTTCCTGGCTCTGAAAATACAGTGTAATGAACCCCCGCTAACACATCATTTTTATTCCACTGCACCTCGCTAATATCTAATGATTTCACCTTCTACTGTGATCAAACATAATTGTATGGGAGTTTCAACTTTGTTCTTTGATACAGGAACACCGCTGCCCTGCACTATTTTGCTCTTTACTATTGGTAGAATAAGTCTGAAACTTACAGGTGTTAAGATCCTAGAGATGAGCTACCCTGTGGCCATTTGAGGGGCACTGTGCGTTCACATGTGCATATGTGTGTGTGTTTGAGTGGGTTTAGGTAAGCGCGAGAATGTGTTTTATGCGTATGTAGAACCAAAAGCTAACTGAAGGTCGGGAAGATATTCAGAAGCCGGTGCATCTGCCCTGGGATGGCTAAACCCTTTCCCACCAACTGGCTCTCGGGAAATGGCAAATGCGTACTTAGAATGGAGATTACCTTGTAAATGTTATTGTTTGCGGAATCCCATCTGCTGATTGAAATCACTATAATAATTTGTTTTGAAGTCCGTGAGGCTCCTGCCAGCCCGTCCTCGACAGCATCATATCCCCTGTGCATCTCATGTTTCTTGGGCGGACCTTTCATGGCGCTATTCTGGTCTCCACTTTAAAAAGAGCTTTTGGGGGGGAAATAATACTAATTTTATAACTCTAGCCATCTGGCCTGAAGGTGCATCCTTTCTGATGAAGGAACAGATATTTGCAGGCATTCTGTGGATGAGGTGAACTGTCTGTTGCCAGCACTGTACTTAGAGGCCGGGCACAGGGGGCGGGGCCACTGCTGACACCCACGAGCTGCATGACCTTGGTGAAGTCACTGAACCAGTTCCCTGACCTGGATCCCAGTTCCGTCCCGATGAAAGGAAATTCCAGTGTTTTTCCTCATCTAAATGCAGACGGCTGAATCGGATGATTTTTTAATGTCTCTTACAGCTCAAGGATTTATGGTCTCTGACACCTTAACACCCTCTCTTGCTGCCCTCCATCCTGAAACTTCCTTTCTTCCTTCCGTGACAGAGTCTGCACCCTTAGAGACCCTCCTCTTCCCACACGTGAGCTGGATGTGAGCAAACCCAACCCTCTTGGATCAAGACAGGGATCTGCCCTTCTGCTGCCCGCCCCCCCGTCTTGTTTTTAAAAAGAGGAATGACAAAACAAGACTGAAATAAGCAAAATAGCTACCCAATTATTTAAATTCTTTAAAGAATCTGTAGCAATATTACGTTAATGCAAAACTCAGTATTCAAGGTCAAGCTCCCACACAGCTTAATAGGTAAAACTTTGACCTCTGTCCAGGCCTTTGATTTTGGCCTGTGCTCTGTTCCGTGGGGAGCTGGTGGAAGGTTAATACATAAAAAGCTAGTATTCCAGAGAAATACAGTCCAGAGCGTGTGATGTGGGTCAGGGTACAGTATCTGACTGCAGTCAATATGCACTTAAGTGTTTGGATCATCTAAACCTCCATTTGGCACAAGGGATCTCCTTTCTTAGGAGCAGAAAAATTACTATTCCAGAGCTGACTGTGGGTCTTCTTGGCCCATTAGTGTTTCAAGGGAGATGCTAGTGAAAGGGGCAAGGGAGGTCCCCTGGGATGAATCGGCTGAAAAGTAAATAGTCTGGAGGGTACACAGCCTTGCCTCTAATTCCAACCACCACTGCTGAGAACAACTTGGCCCGATTCCTAATTATTGTCTCTCACTCGCTGCCGCTGCAATGGGGGTAATTATTCAGATGTATTAACAAGGTGTGTTGAGACCATTGGAAGGAAGGCAAGTATCATTGCTTATATTCCCAGACTTGACAGGACTAGGACAGAAAAAGCTTTGAACTTCGAGCCACCCATTGTTTTGGCACCAAAACTGCGGGAGAATGGAAAATGTCATCTATTTATTTTCATCTTTGTGCTCCCAGGCCCTATTAATTCCCTGACTAGAATTGGGTTCAAATTCTTTATTTTAGTTTTCAATGAATCGCAGACCATGGCTGGATCAGAGCTAGAATCTTTTTATTACTTTGCCAATTTCTTGAGAGATGTAAGGAATGGAAAGTGGAAAAGAAGCAGATAGACCCCAAGAAGCTTGGGATCATGGCAAAGAACGGGCAGGAATGCAGAGCTAGACTCAGGGTTGGAGGAGGGAGCCACGCGGCTTCTGCTCTGGTGAGGGACAGACAGAGTGGCCAGATGGATACGTACTGCACATACTACATGTAGATGCTGGTAAGTACACTCCCAAGATGATACCATGGGGCAGATCTTCGGTTGGGATTTATGGGCAATGACCTAAATCAGAACAATGTAGGTGGTGGATATTTTTGAAGGACGAGGGTAAACAAAAAGGACAGGCTGAGGACTTAAATTCTAAGTGCTCAGAAAGACACAAAAGGAATTTACTGTTCTTGCTCAGAGATTGACTACTAGAAAAAGCAATTGAAAGAGCCAGATGGGGCACCTGGGTGGTTCAGTTGGCTGAGCATCTGACTTCTGACTTCGCTCAGATCATGATCTCAGTCAAGAGATAGACTCTTGACTCCTCATCAGGCTCTGTGCTGAACTTGGAGCCTGCTTCAGATTCTCTCTCTCCCTCTGCCCCTCCCCTGCTCATGCTCTCTCTCTCTCTCTCTCACTCTCTCTCTCTCTGAAGGAAAAAAAAAAAGGAAAAAGAAAGAAAGAAAAAGAAAAAAAAAGAAAAGAAAGGGGCACCTGGGCGGCTCAGTCAGTTAAGCATCCGACTTCGGCTCAGGTCATGATCTCTGGTTTGTGAGTTCAGGCCCCGCGTTGGACTCCGTGCTGACAGCTCAGAGCCTGGAGCCTGCTTCAGATTCTGTCTCCCTCTCTCTCTGCCCCTCCCATGCTCATGTTCTGTCTCCTTCCCTTTCTCTCAAAAATAAATAAACATTGAAAAAAGGAAAGAAAAGAATAAAACTACTGGGAAATCTCCTTGTATGAAAAATTTGCAAGTGTGACACCCTTTCCTGAATGGCTCCTACCTAGACACTTGGTGAGATTCCTTACAGGTCTAGAAGTAAATGACAGCAGCTCTGGTTTATAAATCAGTGAATTCATTTAGTAGATTCCTCTTCACCCACCCATTCATTATTTGGCTTTTTATGGTACTCTCATTGCATAGGAGTATTAAGTATGTTTTTAAAAAACACTTCAATGTTAATGCAAAATCGGGGGGGGGGGGGGAATGGCGTCAAATACACGTCCAGTACTCTGAAGGCGTGATGTTTCCGCTAAAGGATTTGACCCCAGTAATCTAATTTGCTTTAAATTTGAAATAATCCCTCATTCCCTTATTATAAGGCTCCATGTCGTTGGCTCATAAAGATTACAATTTCTCTTCTTCCAATTGTAATAAATCCAATTGAAGCACCCTCTTGATTTGAAATTCGTCACAACACACAGAGAGGGCACGGCTCCCCCGACGTGCCTCCTGGGGAGCGCCTGCTTGTCTTTTCTGCCCAAGAGGGAGATGATGCATGGCTATAAAGTGAGTCTGTCTCCTTTCCCTTTCCTCTCCCCCACCCTCCAAACCTCAATATAATCTGTGAAAAGAATACTGTGTCTAAATTATAGCTGATTCCTCATTATCCAGCAGTAAAAAGGTTAGGCGAGCCAGAAAGCCAGACTGACTGCAGCTTCACATTTTATCTTTCCGCCTGGGAACAGTTCAGTTTCTCAAATCCATTTGAAAACACTTCAGCTCATTCCATCCAATCTTGGGATTTTAACCTTTTTCTTCCTCTCTTTTCCTTTTTTTTTTTTTTTTTTCTAAACTGGCAGCTTAGAATTATAACTGACCAACCTACAGCCTGCATATCTGTCTATCTGTCTATCGATCAGTCATGGGTCTAGTGTCTTACAACAGAACTTGACTTTTGGATAACATTTGGTATTGATTCTGAGCTAAATTGGATGGATCTTTGAAGGACTTGGTTGTACTATTGAGGGTTTTTTGAGTGATAAATCATCATAATAATTACAGCACTTGGTATGAACTTAGTAATCATAAGGCCTCTGGCGTCTGAAGATAATCGTTTTGCCAACCAGGACGTATCCTGATGTAGATGGGAAATTTGAACTCTCATCTACCACAATTTGTTACATTAATTAATATGAATGGAAAGATGCCAGTCATTGTGGTTGGGCCTGAAGATGGGGAGCAAGGCACCAAGAAGGCTCTAGAAAAACAGTAGCTGTCACCTGGACCACATGGTTAAGTTTACACTGTGCTGACCGGGGCCAAGGGGAGGAAGGGGAAGAACCAGATTTAGGGTTGTGGGGAGGACTGGGGGAGGGGAGAGGAGAGACAGAACCCCCTGAGTGTTTATCAACATTGGCTCTGCATCCCCAACACCAGAGAAGCGTTTAATCCATTTTCCTTCCCAGAGATTCCAAGTGAGAAGAAAGTTCCTTCCTCCAATGATGCCCTGGGTGGGGTCCAGGGAACGTTCCTTCCTCCAGCGATGCCCGCCCAGGATTGAGAACCACTAACCAGACCAGCTGCCTCGCGAAGAGAACACGGTCTCGTGCGTCATTGTGTTTCCAGCGGCCAGCTTAGCTCCTGGCTCAGAGTAGACGCACATATGTGTATTTTAATGGCCGAGCAAATGACAGATTGGCAGACGAAGTGAATAGGCGTTTATTAAGTGTCCAGCAGCCGCAGGCGCTCTGTCCTCGGAGCCTTCTCTGTCTAGTCCCCCCCATCACTCCGACGGCTCCCAACGAAGGAGTTGTTACTTCTATTTCAAAACTGAGGCACCTAAGACTCAGGAAAGCTAAGTAATTTGCTCCAGGCTGGAGGCAGGAGCATAATCTGTAGTTAGGTATGGAAAAGAGGGGCGTGGCGCCTGGGTGACTCAGTCGGTTAAGGGTCCGACATCGTCTCAGGTCATGATCTCAGTTTAGTGAGTTCAAGCCCTGCTCAGGCTCTGTGCTCTCAGCTCTCTGCTTTGGATTCTCTGTCTCTGTCTCTGTCTCTGTGCCCCTCCCTCATGCTCTCTCTCTCTCTTTCTCAAAATTAGAAAAAAATAAAGATTTAAAAAAAAACAAGGGAGGGAGGTGGCAGAGAGAGGGTCTGGGACGGTGACCTTCCCAGAATTTCTGTAAAGAAATATAGGGATGGCAGTTTTTTGAGAGAGAGCGTGTAGGCGCACATGCACACATGAGTGGGGGAGGGGCAGAGAGCAGGAGAGAGAGAATCCCAAGAAGGCTCCGCACCGTCAGCACGGAGCCAGACACGGGGCTCGATCATGACCTGAGCTGAATTCAGCGTTTGGATGCTTAGCAGACTGAGCTACCAGGCGCCCCCCACCACACTGCTTTCACCTATGTGCTTACTTGGGGGGCTCAGTGGGGCATCGGCGAGGGGATTCGGGGAGCTCCCGCGCCACCCCTCCTACCCCACCCCCAGCAAGCCACTGGGGCAGAGGGTCTGCGTTCCCAGTACACACTTGTCTTTAATGTCACCGGAGACGAAGCTGTCCCAGGGCTCTAGCTTCCCTCATTTCTCTCGTCTGCCAGCTAACGCCTGGCATGTATGACAATGAAGAAAAGTTTTGATTCCCGGAGTTAAATATGAAAGACTCGAACTAGAAACCTGATTGTGTATCACACCTTATTCACGCTGAAGTCCGTCTGCCAATAAGACCGGCTGACTGATAGCAGGCCCTGGCCTATTTCGAGAAGGAAAAGGAGGACAGAGAGGGCCTGACATTTGCCACTGAGGCGGAATAAAGGAATCTTCGTCTTTACAGATTTGCCTAGGATGAGCCCTATTTACATCCACCGGGGAAGGGACAAACAGGAGCTCTGCTCAGAGGTATTTTTGTCGTGGGCAGCTGTGAATACACGCAGCTTTGCTTCAAATGATTTATGAAGGGGTTTTTGTTTGCTTTTAAAATGCGGAATAAAAGGACTCCATTCCCTGAGGCTTCATTAACCGAGGTACCCGGGTCCCCGAAGCTGCTGGCAGAATCTGCAACGTGCTGAGATCACCTAAACGGGACCCGCACCTGGAGGTCCAGAGGCTCAGCTCTGCCCCCAGCAGGTCGGGGGTCCCCCCCGGCAATCCCTTAGATTCCTAGTACCTGAGCCGTGGGACCAGACATTGACACCTGTGCTCCTGGACCATTTGTCAGGTGTCCGCGCAGGAAGCGCCTCTCCTGCATGGTCTCCGTCCTCACGATGACTCCACGAAGTACACACTCATCTTTTTCAATTTAGAAAGGCATCGCAGCCGCCGTGGCCCAGAGCAGCACAGCCCGTCGTGGGAGGATTGGGTGTTCGAACTAAGGCCCGTCCGAGCTTGGGGTCACTGCCTTGGACCCCTGGGTTCTGTTACTTCATGGGGAAGTCACGCGGCTGGAAAGAAATGATCAGAATGAATACACTTTGGACAGTTATATATACCTGTATGTGTGTACACGCACACACACACACACACATAGTGAGATTATTTATATATCCATTTAACACTGTCCCATGTAATCAAATTGGTTATAATGTTATTTCATTCTAAAATAGGTATATTAATCCATTTCTTGACCCCAGTGTTCCTCTTTTCCTTTTTTTAAATGTTTTGTTTATTTTTAAGAGAGCAAGAGGGAGAATAAGAGAGAGAGCAGGGGAGGGGCAGAGAGAGAGGGAGACACAGAATCTGAAGCAGGCTCCAGGTTCTGAGCTGTCAGCACAGAGCCTGACATGGGGCTTGAACCCATGAACCATGAGATCATGACCTGAGCAGAAGTCAGATGTTTAACTGAGTCACTCAGGTGCCCGGACCCCAGTGGTTTTCAAAATGTGGCACCAGTTCAGCCTTGGCAGCATCGGGGAACTTGTTGGAAATGTAGATTCTAGAACCTCACCCAAGGCTACTGAATCAGCCACTCTGAGTGGCTCAGTCGGTCAAGTCGGTCAGTCTGACTCTTGATCTCAGCTCGGGTCTGATCTCAGGACCTTGATCTCAGGGTTGTGAGTTCAAGCCAGGCCTTGGGGGCCCATGCTGGGCATGGAGCCTACTTCAAAAAGGATAAAGAAAAAAGGACCTCTGGGTGGGGGTCCAGCAATCTGTGTTTTAACAGGCCTGCCGGGTGATTCTTGATGCCTGTGTAAAACTGAGAGCCCCTGAGGGCCGTCAGGCTAACTTAGGGAGGGCATAGCCTCCACCAATGACTCTAAAGTCACCAGCCTTCAATGCATTCATTCACTGGGCTCTTCGCTGCCCCGTGGAGAGACATACAGCTTGTCTCCTTGCATTTATTTTGTATTCTCATTTTGACCCTTACTGATTAAGAAAAAATCATGAATTTGCCTTGAGGAAAGAGAGAATGAGGGTTATACTGAGGGTTAACATAAAGCCCTCATGAAGGATAAAGGCGTGTTAAGAAAAACAGTCCAGGAAGCAAAGAATCACAGGTGATTGACTTTTTTTTATGCTATGGAGGGCATGATAAGCATCCCTTTCTCCTGGGACAACTGACCAACGGTTCGAGAAAGAGTAGCAGAAAGAAATTGGCTGAAGACCTGTCATGACACCAGGGATCTGAAGACAACCGAGAGCTCTAAGAATGGTGCTAAAGAGGATCCACGTGTGTGTGTGCAGAGCTGTGTGTGCACATCCGTAATATTCACCAGGTATTTGGCAATACGATACAGACTTCAGGGTTAGGCATATTTAGGTCTAGGTTCCTAACTGATTCCTAACGGCTCCAGCACTTGGTACTGGTTACCTCGGGTAAACTACTTAATGTCTCCAACCCGCAGTGTTCTTGTCTGTAGATAAAGAAATACAGATAAGAAGAGTAGCTCCCTGTTCCCCAGAACATTCGATTCCACACGGCACTTCGCATCAACCCTGGTCTGTATCCGGTTACATGTCCAACAAACTTGAATTATTATCATTTTGAATCGTCATAATAACAATATTAGTCTTGTTTCCTTAAACTTGGGGGGTTCTTAGAAAAGGTGAATTTTAGTTGAGTCCCAAGGAATGAAGAGTGGTACCTGATAAGATCCGGTAACAGACGCCAGAAGTTTCTACCTGAGCTTGTTCATGGTTGATTACCGTTTTCTTTGTGAGAGGACACGCTTTTTACTCATTTCTTTTCCTCCTAATCTGTGGCTTGCTGAGCCCAGCTCCTCCTCCCCGACCCTTCACACGGTGTTGGCTTGACCTCTGGAGTCTCCACCTCTCTCCCTTTCAAAAGCTTTTCCTCAAATGCTTTGCCTCTACTCTTGCGTCTTCCGCTTTGGTTGTTCCCAGTCACTTGGTCAGGAGGGTTGAACTGTCTCCTGGTTGTTGCGTTTTGTTCGGTCCCAGTTTGGAGGATGCTCTCGCTGGCGTCCAGACGTGTCTGCTTCTGCAGGAAGCTATCCTCCGGAAGGTGCGTTGTGCTTCCGCGGAAAACACGAGGCGCATTCTCCTCAGGGCCCTTTGCCACTCGCTTGCTGCCCCTCGGTGCAGCTTGTCTGGCTCGCTAGTACCGCCCATTGTATACTGTTGGTGCTTAATGAATGTTTGTGTGTGAACAGGCCATGTAGAAGTTTATGTTCTAAGAGAAAGTTAAGAAGAAAACAGAAGTCAGCCCCTGAAACTCCAAAGGGATTTGCAAAGATGGGACACAGAACAGGGGTAAGGCAGCAAGCGGAAAGAGACGGGGCCCTTCTTGCTATTTTTTCTGACATCACAGATGATGAGCTGAAGAGGGGACAGTGCTGGAGTCAGAAGCCCTCGTCCGGGAAGCTCCCTGCGGAAGGCCTCACAGCCCGTATACCGGGAGGGACTTGGTATTGGCAGCTCCCCACGTGCAGTCCCCCTGGGGAAGAAGTGTTGCCACAGGGCACACCTCCCAGGCTGCGGAGGGAAGGCGGCAGCTCTCCAGTCTTCTGCCAGCGGTGTCTGGGCAGCTGGCATCCCCTCCCACCATGCTGTGTGCTTACCCGACTTCAAAGACCAGGGCAGCCATCAAAGGAAGGAAGAGGAAACAGAGACAAAATTAACTCCCTCCCTCCCCACGTCGGCCCGTCTTCTCTATTAGAAAGCCTTCTCTGCCGAAATGTTAACTAGCCGCACACATGTCACCATCAGATATGTGTGTTTGCAGCAGGGGCAGGGGAGGGGGGGGGTCTTTTCAGTCTGAGGCTGAGGTACGCTTCCAGCCAGGCAGGGGCTGAGCCATGAAGGCCTGTTCCACAGGGTGACTCTCAGACCCAAACCCCGGGCAGGCTCCACAGCGAGAAGGCACCTCGTGTTGTGTTGTGTTGTGTTGTGTTTGAAACTAATGTCAGGATGTGAGTGTGTGCAGTGGATTAAAAGCAGACAAAAGCGAAAGAAATCTACATGTGTGCTCGTCGAAGTTTGTTACATTTCCTACCAGGCTGGCTATCCTAGCCCGACCCGAGAGTGCCTGCCGATCTAGGAAAGGAAAGGCCCTGAGAAAATAGGGCATCCTGGAAAGTGTATGGCTCTGGTCCCCTAGTCTGTGAGCCTTATTTCACCTTTCTCCGCTGCGGTTTTCCCAGCCATTTCATCATAATGATACTCAGCCTTCGAAAGAATTAAATGAGATGTCGTAGGGGGAGTACCTGGCCCACGGTAATACTCAATAGACATTAGCGTCTGTATTAGTTTCTCCAGGTGGCTGTATCAAATCACCATCGAACTTAGAACAAGAGAAATGTATTCTCCCACAGTTCTGGAAGCCCGAAGTCCAAAATCGGTATCACTGGGCCCAGTTAAGGTGTTGGTGGAGCTGCAGAGCCTCCAGAAGTTCCCGGGAGAACCCGCTCCTCACCTCTTCCCGCTTCTGGTTGATGCGGCTGGTCCTTGGCTTCCGGCAGCATCACTCGGGTCTCCAAGACCGTCATCTCTAAGCCTCCCGTGTTCCATCTTCACATTGCCTCTTCTGTGTGGCTGTCGGATCCTCCTCTAGCTCAGTCTTATAGAGGTCACTGTGACTGTATTTAGGGCCCACCCGGATCGTCTCCCATGTCAAGACCCTTGCCTTAATTATGTCTGCAAAGACCACTTTCCCATTAAGGAACTTTCACAACTTGTGGAGACGGGACTTAGATATTTGGGGGGCCATTATTCAGCCTACTACCACGTCCTTCAGGCTCTTGAACGGCAGCAAAAAAGTGAGAAAAGGGCAGGAAGTTAGAAGAAGCCTTTTTTTTTTATGAACTGAAGTTATTTGCGAGTTTTGCATCCATTTTCTGATTATTTTTCCCCTCAGTTTGGCAAGTCAGGGGACGGCATCAATATTAGCAGGTGAATCATGTGGATGTGTAAGTGTAGTCACGCTTTTTGAAATTTGGTTGTATTTATGGTCAATTATGTTACATAAACTCTTTTAGTTTTACTTGCGTAAGGGACATAAACTGATTCTCTAAGTACCTATGTCTGTGCAATAAGGAATGATTTAACAGATTTTAATGTATTTACCTAGCTTTCCCCTCTACATATTAGATGCTTCTCACACACTGCCTTGAGCTATTAGTTAACTTTTCACAGATCTTGCCTTTTTAACTCAATTATAAATTCTTTGAGACAAGAGATCATGTCTTGCACAGCTCTGTATCTTTCTTAGTGCCGAACATAGTATATTGGTCAATAAATATTTGCTTGACTGATTAATTTTAAAATACCCAGGGAAGCAATTGTAAAGGAAGATGAAGGCAGGTCCATTCAACATTTGAGCTTCGTGGAGAGAGAGATTAGAAAAAACTATCTTAAACCTTGAGGGGAATATTGATGCTTCTCTCTTATTCCATACTTCTCAGCTCTGGTTAAAATTTGTATACCTTTGTCAAAATGCATTTTTTTCACTGAAATCACTGACATACAATATCCTATTCATTTCAGGTGTACATCCTAGTGATTCGATATGTTTATACATTATAAAATGATCCTCACGATAAGTCTAATTACCATCTGCAACCACACAAAGTTATTGTCATTGTATCGACCACATTCCCTACGCTTCCATTGCCTCCCCATGATTTACTTTATAACTCGAAGCTTGGACTTCTTCATCGCCTCCACCTATTCCATCCACCCCCTCCCATCCCTCCTCCTTCTTGTAATCAACAGTGTCTTTCCCATATCTGAGTCCGTTCCTATTTTGTTTGGTGTGTTCATTTTGGTTTTTAGATTCCACGTGTGAGTGGAATCATATGATATTTGTCTTTCTCTGTCTGACTTTTTCACTCAGCATAATACCCTCTGGATGCATCCTTGTTGTTGAAAATGGCGAGATTTCATTCTTTTTTTTATAACTGGGTAATATTCCATCGTATACGCCTGCCATATCTTCTTTATCCATTTGTCTGTTGATGGACACTTAGGTTGCTTCCACATCTTGACCATTGCAAATAATGTTACGATGAACGTAAGGCGCTTTTATCTCTTTGAATTGCCGTTATTATTTTCTTTGGATAAATACCCAGAAGTGCAATTGCTGGGTCATATGGTAGTTCCAGTTTTAATTTTTTGAGGAATCTCCATACTGTTTTGCCACAGTGGCAGCACCAATTTACATTCCCATCGACAGTGCATGAGGGCTCCCTTTCTACACACCCTTGCCAACATTTTTTTTGTTTTTTCGTGGGTTTTTTTTGATACTAGCCAATCTGACAGGTGTGAGGTGCTATCTCATTGTGATTTTGATTTGCATTTTCCTGATAATGAGTGATATTGAGTATCTTTTCATGTGTCTGTTGGCCATCTGTATGTCTCCTTTGAAGAAATGTCAACCCAAGTCTTCTCCCCATTTTTTTAATTGGGTTGTTTGGGTTTATTTGTTTTTGTTTGTGTGTGTGTGTTTTTTTTGTTGTTGTTATTAAGTCATATAATTTCTTTATATATTTTGTGTAGTCACCGTTTATTGGAGTATGATTTGCAAATATCTTCTCCCACTCACTAGGTTGCCTTTTTATTTTATTGATGGTTTCCAAAATGTATTTCAAATGTACCAAAGAAAAATAGTAATAAAGCATCTGAATATGGATTTTCTCTGTAGTATTCCTTTTACCAGCGAAGTAGTTTGACGATCGGGATCACCTCAGCAAAAATTTAAATAATGTCCCCTTAACCCTTTTTAGGTTCAAAATAAGTCTATTCCGAATTTTTCCTGCCAGAAGGGCCTTTGTATGATATGCTTATCCATGGATATATGCTTTTATCCACTGATATCAGTGGGATATGCTTTTATCACTGAAAAAAAGGAGAGCTTCTAAAGAAGAAGACACTTTGCATGGAAAGCAGACTCGCACAATTCGGGCACATGGTGCCTCCTCTCCCCCCTTTTGCTTGTTCGCCTTAATAAACAGACGTCAAGAGAATGGGTAACTAACCTTCGGGAAAATGACAATTCCTTCAAGAGTAGAGGGTTTAACTGAAATACAAAATGTCTGAAAATGATACATGTTATTGGGGGGCTAGAGCCCTAAAAATTCCTGTACAAAAAAATTCTCAAATAGAAAGACTGTTTAGCAGTGAGTCAGGGTCCGTGGTAATAGTTTTCCTAATGTGGCGTCTGGGTTGTTGTCCCAGTGTCCTTTCAGTGATTCTGAGTTGGGGGCTTTGCGGCGGAAACATCAACGGTGACAGCGCTACCGTGTCCTTAAGGTGGAGCTTTTTCCAGGGAGAAGGTGAGTTTGCTATTCTTTTTTCCATGTTTATTCGCAATGCCTTACAGAGCAGAGGAGCAATCTTTTGAAAATAATGAGAATATGGGATTGGCCGTTGTAACCTGATTCAGCAAACCAGTTCCATGTGGGTGATTTTTTAGCCTGCCTCTGAGAAACAGAAATGGGTAGATTGGAATCTCCCCAGACCCCAGATAATTGAGTTGAGCTACTGTTGTGTGTACTCGATGTTTGCGCATTAGCGGCAGCCCTCTTGCCCTCCGCAAAATAGATCTTTTTTCTCAATTATTCAAAATAAATAAATCAATGGTACAGTTAAAAAACAAGGAGGAAACACTAGAAAAGTCCTTCCCTCTGCTTCCATATGGAAAAGCGCAGCCTAAACTTCAGTGATTTTAAAGACAAGTTAGTGAGGGCGGGGAGCCCATCTGTATGGCGCGGCAAATTAATTTTGAACATTTGAAGATAAAAAGGCTGAGTTCCTAGGAACTGGCTTTAAAAGTCCCTCCATAGCAATCCGAGATATTCACTGACTAGGAGCTCCTCTGTTTATTCCAAATACCCTTGTATCATTGGTTTTGAGAGAATATGGCTCTTTGTAAAGGGCTGTCAATTGGGAAAAGAATCAGATAATGAAGAAGTGATGGTACCGTGATGGGATGTCCTTGGGTCCTCAATAGGATTTCTTCTAAATCAAAAGACTGTTTTATTAGCACAAGGCTTTTTATTTTTTTCTTTGTCATCTTCTTAACCAAACACATACTGAGTAAAAGCCCCTGGATGAGCCACAGTGCAAACCCAGAGGGTGGAAGAGATAATTTTGTAAATTGTAAATCAGAAAGCCTGTCTGCAGGAGATGTTGCACATATGTCATGTCCCAGTATAACACGGCTGCCCTGAATGCAAGGGTGACGGTGGCCTTGTAAGTTTGAGAAGAGGGGACAGAGAACTTGAAGTATCAGGTATGATGTTTCCGGGGTCTCTGGAATGTTAGCTCCCTCGAGAGATCCTTTGGGAGCAGAACATGGACCCGTTGGCATTGGCCGGAGCGGAGGGCTGGGCAAGTGACTGAGGATCCTCCCTTACCTGGGCTTGTTTCCCGCCCAGTCAAGAATGGAATCAGATGAGGTCAGTTGGTGGCATCTAATGTGAAGACGATCTTGTTTTACACATTGCCTCTGCAGGAGACTAATATGCCGTAGACCTTGTGATCTTGGACCTGGTATCCTTTCCCAAGTTTGGATTGGCTTCATGAGATTTTTCTCCTCCCCTGCATGAGCAAGCAAAACGTTCTCCTCAGGTTGGCTCTGTGAACTGAGAAGCCAGGCAGCTGAGTTCGGTGGGAGGGCACGAGTGGATAGCCCAGCAGACCACAGTCCCGTGGAGTAGCTCTTCACGAAGAGTGGGGGGCTCTAGGGTCCTGGTCTTCAATTCCTCTTCCTCATCCTCTGTGGTGAGCTGTGCTATCGACTTTCCCCACTGGCAATGCTGTTTCTGGGCCAAAGCTGACACCAACAAGAGGAGCACTTTAGATGAAAGATAAATAACAATTATTAGAAATCATAAGGGCTTTTTTTTTTTTTGTAATTGAAGTCGTGAACTGTACTAATTGCCTCTGAAACTATATGCTATTTACTGCATTTTATTAACTGCCACGCAGGAGAGTGTGCCGCTCTGTGTACTGGCATCTTGTGGATATATTGAGATTTTTGCATAAATGTGTTATTCATCACAGACCAAGCCACATAAATAAAATATAGAGAGAGATATTAGTACTGTAACGAAAGTCTTAGAGAAATAGCTTAGCGAGTGACAATGCTGTCACCGAACATGAAAGACTGAAATTAAGCCTCGCTTTTCTTCAAAACATGGTCTTTAAACAAACTGAACTTCAGTTCTTTACAGTCTGGGGACAGGTAAAAGCAGATACTCAAAGCACTATGCGGGGTTCCTGCTAGCTGACAGAAGGGTATCCTTGGAGAGCTGAAACAATTTTTAAGAAAGGAAAAAAATAAATAACCTTACATAAATCTGCAAAAGAATAGAATGAGTATTCCTCTTCTGGAACCCTTAGACACACCTCTACATTTTCAAGAGTCAAATGGGATTTAGGCAGACGTTGACTTTAATGTGAGGTACATTGCTAAACTACACGTGGTCCTTTTGGAAACTTAGGGTTTGGTGTTTGCTGTAAGTCGGACAATGGGTTGACTCAAGTTGAGAGTCTGGAGAATGAATAAACACGGGCCTGTTGACCAACTAGATCTCTAGTTAGCCCTCTAACGTCTCTCTAAGTTTCCCTCTTCTCCCAGAAAGGGAAAGAAACAAATGGAGAATATCCAATTCAAAACACGGGTGAGGAATTGGAGGGTTATTTGAAACCCTCAGGACAAACATGAACACTGGGTCGGGGCCGTCATAGGACCCCGAGGACGGGCTTTTGAGACCCTTCTCCTAAAATTTACCCTGTTGGGGACTGCAAGACAGATTTTCAAGACGATTTCTATTCAGGACTTGTCCTGTTTACAACCGATATTACAAAAAGTTATATTACCATTGTCATCTTTTAGCAACACAAGTGATACAATCTCATATTCATAATATGGCTACTTTATATTTGCAGCCTTATGAAAATCTATAGATATCAGTATCTGTTTTTTAATGGATCTCGCTGAAATCCCGCTGCCTGGGAAGTTGTGCTGTACGGCTACGGAATTATCGCAAAGCTAGATCTGACAATTACGATATCATATCAGGAAAATATGACTTTTAACATGTGGGAAAAACTTTTACAGCTTCATGACCAGTCATATTGTAGTTCAAAAATAAAAACTAAGGTCTGTATGTGATAATCAGTTGAGTTGCCTCTGTCGCAACAATCCCTCCATCCAACCCAAGGCTGTCTGTCAGTGTCCATGAGATTGAATGTCAAACGGAAAACCTCTAAAGCTGTTTCTTCCATATTAGAAAATCACTAGCAAATCACGTCTTCCTGCCCTAACGGCAAGATAAGCAAAATTAGCACATGTCTTCTTCCTTGTTTTGTCAAACGTGAGTCAAACCATTTATACTCAGGGTGAGGCCAGCCACATACTGGTCCTCAGCATTTTATCTCGAATGGCAAGTCTTCATGGGTTTTATTTTCTTTTTATTTTCTAAAATTTTTTAATGTTTATTTCGTTTTGAGAAAGAGAGAAAGAGAGCAACAGAGCAGGAGAGGGGCAGAGAGAAAGGGAGACACTGAATCTGAAACAGGCTTCAGGCTCTGAGCTGCCGGCACAGAGCTCGATGCAGGGCCCCAACCCACGTATCGCAGGATCATGACCTGAGCTGAAATCTGATGCTTCACCGACTGAGCCCCCAGGCGCCCCTTCAGAGTTTTTATGAAATGTATTTATTTGACCTCTTTGTAGCAATTGACGTGGTGAATCACCACCTCTTCCTTGTTGAGCTCCCTTTTTCTTCTGTCCCTATCATCATGTCCCTCCTTTTCAAATTCTACCAACTTCTTAAATAATTGGTGTTCATCACAGTTGTACTCCTGGCTTGTTTTCGTTTTACTTTTTTATCTCTAGCTTTGCACCCATTTTCAGAAATCCTACTAATTCTTTTTTTTATATAGTTTATTACCAAATTGGTTTCCACATAACACCCAGTGCTCTCCCCCACAAGTGCCTCTCTCTATGACCATCACCCCCTTTCCCCTTCCTCCCTCCCTCTTAAGCCCTCAGTTTGTGCTCAGCATTCAAAAATCTCTCATGATTTGCCTCACTCCCTCTCCCCAACTCTTTTCCCCCCCTTTCCCCTTCCCATGGTCTCCTATTAGGTTTCTCCTGTTAGACCTATGAGTGACAACATATGGTATCTGTCCTTTTCTGCCTGACTTATTTCGCTTGGCATGACTCCCTCTGGGTCCATCCATTTTGCTACAAATGGCCAGATAGAAATTCTACTAATTCTTAAATGTTTGGGGTCTTCTCCCAAACAATTAGGTTGCTTCCCAGTTTTTCTTATTGTATGTTCAGGGAGCTAGTTTCTCAGATCTAGGGTCGAGGTTTGGTTAGGCTTAGGGTTATGGGTTATGGGTTATGGGTTAGGGTATATGCATGGTATTTTTCCTGGCTTATTTTTAAAAAGTCCTTGAATATCGTCTCTCTAGGTGCCTGCCTCCCCTCCCTCTGCCCCCAAGTCCATGACTTCAACTTGTACCTACATGCTCTTGACTCCTACTCCATTGCTTTTCAGATCAGTATTTTTAATGGTTTTTGAGTTCTAGGTTAGCAGTTTTGATGGTTTATTGCCTGGTTGAATATTTCATAGACACTTCCAAAGTGAGATCATCATCTTCTTCCCACTGCCCATTCAAGAAACAACAGTAAACACTCGGAATGACCCATTCCATACCCTGATGTCTGTCTTGGGTGAGTGGTACCAACATCTGCTCATGTGCTGAAATTACAAACCTAGGAGTCATTTTAAGATTTTTCTTTAAATGATGCCACTAGAATAATCTTTCTAGTATGTAATCCTGACCGGGAATTCTTACCAGTTGAATTGGTTCCCATTACCTATAATCATGAACTGAAGGTTTTTAGCACGTCAGTCAAGGCATTCCCTGGTCGTACACTGTTTCCAGCTTTTCCTCTTGGCACTTGTCAGCCCAGGAACCAGCCCTTCTGTTGGTCATTTCCATATACACACCATGCTCTCCTTAGCTTCTGGGCCTTGCAAATGACCTTTCCCTTAGTCATACCTTCCCTCGCCCTCAATGGTTTCTCTGTCCATCCTGTGGAATCTTGTTTAACTTCCAAGACTCAGTTCATGAGCATTCTTCTGCTGGAACTTCCCCCCGACATACAGATATTCATACCTGCCCTTGTGGGTGGTTAGGCGCCTCCTTTCTCTGTTCACACAGGACTGCGTGCACCTATTATAAAAACATTGATCACATATAATATTTGTGGTATACATCTGTCTTCCCTAATACACTCTGAGTTCCTTGCCAGTAGGTAGCTTCTCATTTTTTTAAATCTTTGTATTTCTAGGCCTTGACAAGGACTGTTCCGGGGCACCTGGTGGCTCAGTCAGCTAAGTCTCCAACTTCAGCTCTGGTCCAGATCTCATAGTTTATGAGCTCGAGCCCTGCATCCAGCTCTGTGCTGACAGTGCAGGGCCTGCTTCAGATCCTCTGTCTCCCTCTCTCTGCCCCTGCTCAGCCTGTGTGCTCTCTCTCAAAAATAAACATAAAAAAAAAAAAAAAAAGACAATGTTCCATTGGGGTCCTTTATACATTTTTTCTTTTATTCAGTATATATCTGGATCCACCACAAATACCCAGATATATTCTTAGATATCTGATTGCAACTGTGACTTGGGTCTCCAAGGCAAATTTCCCTTCCGCTTGCATTGGGAATGCTCCTTGACCTGGTTTATGTGGAGTTTATATGTCAGCACTACTCTTTCCTTCAAACCGCTATTCTCCTCTCGATATGCAGAAGTTTACTGTCAACTCTATGATTCTAGAAGAACAAACCTGTGGGTAAAGTGGTTAATTGCTCACTTAGGAGTATGGATTTAGCTGGCTTTATATTTCATAAAGATTCATAGACCGATGCCCCCAAAGATGAGCTGCTTAGTCTTAATCTAAGTACAGATGAGCTACTGACTAGATAGACCGAGAATCCATCCAGTCCTATATTCTAACATTACTTTAATTTATGGAAGACTTTCTATTAAAAACTGACATTTATCGTAATTTTAATATACCTTTTGACAATGGAAGGTGAGGCTTAGGGATTATTTTAGTCTGCTCTGGATGTATAACAAAATACCAGAGACCGGGTGGCTTCAATAACAGACATTTATTTTCTCACAGTTCTGGAGGCTGGAAGTTCAAGGTCAGGGTGCCTGTATTGTTAGGTTCTGGTAAGAGCCCTCTTCTTGGCTTGCAGGAAGCTAGCTGCCTTTCCTTCGTGCCTGCATGTGGGTTGTGCCTGCTCTGATATGGATTCCTAAAACATAAGGACGGGATCCCTCTAACCCAAACCTCATCTAGACCTAATTACCTTCCAAAGGCCCCGCCTCCAAATATTATCGTAGTAAAGGGTAGGGTCCCAACATATGAACTTGGCCTGGAGGTGGAGGGAATGAGGGAACAGACGCAAAAACATTCAGTCCATAAACTGATTAGACCACTTTCCTGTGGATACTCAAATAATCCAGTAGCAGGGCAAATGCTGACTCCAAACATTGTTTTATTTTTCCTAATAATTTGTCTTTACTGCTTCGTATACATGGATACTCAAACAATTAGCATTTTAAAAAGCAAAATGTTACTAGTTCTCATTGATTCTTCCATAGCACATGAATCTCCCTTTACTGTTTATTTTTCATATATGTTTTTCCATATTTCTCAACTGTTTTAGTGACGGCAAACGATATCGGCTCTCTCTACCTCTCTCTCTTTAAGATTTTCTCAGGGAAAAAAAAAAAAGGACTAGGCTCTCGGTGCTCCTGGCAATTTTATTCTAACACAAGAAGTCCCCAGATTGTAATTCTGATAAGTATTTCGTAAGTATTTCAGTTCTTTCTTGAAAAATTAAATTCACAAAACAATTGATTATCAGTTATAAATGGCAAAAACACCATCTGGCTTTCAAAATTGGTTAAATCCATGTAGCAAGGGGAAAAAATGTTGGAGCTTGGAGTTGGCGAGGAGTTCTGGTCCACGAAGCAGAAAATGACGAGTTTTACTATGAGAAAGCCAGAGTAGTCATAACTTCTACTTAGCGGCTGCGGGAATCTGATACGTTCTTCACATGTTCCATATGTTAAATCGCTTGGCGAGATCTTCAGTGTGAAAGAGCTGAGGGCGGGAGAGGAGTGTGGCTAGTGTTGAGGGTAGCAACAGCCTCATCCCCAATTTCCAGCTCTGATTCTTTCCAGCGGACCAGTGCCGAAGATGTCCGATGACCTGGGAAGTTGGATGTGCAAGTGCCTTAAACTTGCGATGCAGGTGGCGTTTTTTGGGTGGAATTTCTAAAGCTATTTGCATTCTTCTGGTGAGGTAAGTCACACCGCATTAGCATTTCCTACAGAAATGTCCCATACTGTTCTTTGCCAACTGGAAATTTGAGTAGGTGTTCATTTGATGTGCCAAGAGAATGTAGGGAGATGAAAACACTGCACATCTTCCAATGTCCCCATACTGTGTTCCTAGTGTGGGAGGCTTGGGGCCTAGCTAGAGTCTCTTGGAGATTCAGCCTCATAAGGAATGCTTTTCCTTAGGAGTGTAATGCAATCTTGTTATTTAAAAAAAATGCTTCTCAGTTGCTGGCATATTTTTGCCTTATGTTAAAAATGTAGCTATCCTATGCTTATTATTCATGCATTGTGATGTGATGTTTATTCATTCACTTAACAAATATTTATTGAGGCACAGTATAGCATAGTGGTGCATTGCACACGCTCTGTCTGCACCTTAGACATTTTTGACCTTGGGGCAATTGCTCAATCTTTCTGACTATGTTCAAAAAATAGAAAATGGGAGAAAATAGTATGTGCCATGGGGATGGTTCCAAGTATTGAATGAGATTATGTATGCAAACTACTTAATAAAAACTCATTAATTTCAAGAGTAGTAGTAATAATAACAATAATGGCAAATACAAATACTACTCTGAGCTAGGGGGCTAGAGTTCCTGGCATAAAGGACCGCACTTTATAATTTACACATCACTTTATAATTTACATATAGCCTCACTTTTTTTATCCTGATTTCGGTGGGACTCTGCTCGGCCTTTGGTCTGTTCAGATCGCTGTACTTCTGGAAGCGGTAAGAAGAGGTAGGACTTGCAGACTGGTCATGATCCTGGTGACCGGGAGGTGACGGTGTCCTGCCTCGGGCAGCACTGTTTGTCTGCTGGGCTTTCCTCACCTCCGGAGAACCGCCTGCAGTTCACTAGTCGGGCCTGTACTACAGAGCAGCACATCCAGGCTGTGAAGACAGGGCAGTCTTGAAATCAGTTTATGCATAATGGATAATGGGAGGCTGTTTTTAAGTGTAACTCATTTGGTGGGTTGGCAGATCTTGACTTCCTTTTTGATATGTAATATTTATTTATTTATTTATTTATTTATTTATTTATTTATTATTTTTTTTTTAGCAACATGAGGACAGAGGGCCAGGCAAGTCATTTTCCGGCAGCTCCTCTGGACTACAGCTCAGACTTAGCAATTTACATTCAGTAATCTCTTGGTCATTTAGCCACAGATAATTTGTCATGGTTTGTTTTAGCTGTTGTGATATTGATATTTATTATGCAAATTGTATTTCCTACATCTTATTGTTCTGCATTCTATGAATACTTAAATTATTATAAACCTTTACCCTTAATATGGCTCGTCCTTCAATTTGATGCTTGAGCAACAGAGGGTCAGAGCGCATACAATCTTCCAGAGGGGAAGAAAATAAGTAATTAAAAAGCAGACAAACAAGAGAGCCGGCTGCCTGGTTGAAAAGAAAGCAGAGGCAATTTCGGGGAGAGAGAGCGAGTCCGGAGAAGCAAATCCTTTCAGCCGGGAGAGCCTCTCCCAGAGACACGGGAAGCCCGGCGCACCTGTTGGTCCCCAGCCACCTTAGCAGGGACTGGGGGCGTACAGAAGGAGGGAGTGGGTTTGAGCCCCGACGGGGAAGATGGCAGACCCTAGCCTTACACCCCCCGCCTCCGCCCTCCACCCCGAAGCCTTGACAGAGAAGGTTTTTTTTGTTGTTGTTGAATGTGTATAATCGTAAATATATATTATTACATATTTGTGAAATGTATTAAACACGCATATATATAAAAGCCAGGAAGGAGACCTTCAGCAAGCCGGGGAGCCTGGGCCGACCCTCCTCGATCCACCTTTCCTGAAAACCTACCGCAAAGATACCGACTCGAAAATCCCAGAGCCTGACTCGGGCTCATTTCTCCCAACTATGCCCAAGTCTACCGCTAGGTTGTTGAGCGGGCTCTCCCGCTCCGCCGGACGTGCAAAGCACGCATGCACTTCTCCCAGATTGTTTTGTCAATCCGGGGACCTGCATTCTCACTCTCCACTCCCGAATAGCCCCCGTTTCCCAAAGATCTATTCCTTCGGTGCAAGGTGAGTGACGGAAATCTGCAACGTGTGGTTTCCAGGCCAGATGCACTCGCTGTACCCGGCAGGGGAGCCTCCCAGGGAGATTCTCCGGTAGTCGGTCGGCTAAGCGATTGCTGTATACATTCCTAATATAGGTGTACGGGAAGCGAGACCCGCCCCCTGGAGCCCGAGCCCCCACACGCCAGGCGCCCGGGAGAACACTTTTTCCTTGATCCCGGGGAAGCGAAAACGAATTTTAACATAAACATATTTGCATACGCCCCTCCCCCTGGCCCCGCCCCTAGGTGGCGCGGGCGCGCCGCCGAACGCCAGCGCCAGGGGGCGGGGTGGGGGAGGGGGCCAGTCCTCCGAGAGCCGGGTTGGGCTAGCGGGGCTGTGATTGGTAGGTCCGGACTCCGCCCCCAGAGCATGTCATTAGCATCTCATTAGTTGTCCGTTCGGGCTCCGAAGGAAGCCACCGCCGCCAGTCTGAGGCAGGTGCCCGACATGGCGAGTGCTGTGCTGCCGAGCGGATCCCAGTGTGCGGCGGCGGTGGCGGCGGTGGCGGCGGCGGCGGCGCCTCCCGGGCTCCGACTCCGGCTTCTGCTGTTGCTCCTCTCCGCCGCGGCACTGATCCCCACAGGTAGGTGTGGGCACCGGCCGGTTGGCCCTCTAAATCTCCTAAGGCACCCCAGTAGCCATAGCCGTGGAAGGGGGAAACGTTTCCATGACAACCTTCCCCCACTTCCTAAATCCGAATCGGAGGGAGTGTGGAGTGGAAAGTCAGGGCTGAGATGGAAGGGGCAGAGGGGGTCGGTGAGCCCCTTCTCCCTTGCCCAGCTGGCTGGGAATTGGAGCCCTCAGGGATGGCTGCACCCACACCTTTTTTCCCCGGCTTGGCGCGGGGTGCGGAGTGGAGTGAGGATGGGGGGCCCGGGGGCTAGAGAATGGGGGAGAAGGGGATGGATGGAGGGCATCCCCCGACCTTCCGGACCCTCCCAAACTCGTTGTCTCCGTAACTTGCAGGTCCTCCGTCCCAGGGCTGCCCATTCGCCCCCACCTCTCCAGCGGGCCCCCTAATTCTCTGTCCCCTCAACCTCCCCATGGCTGACTAGCAGCCTCCTCAGCGTGATTCCTCACCGATCTACAGGACAGCCCCAGACTTGTCCGGTTGCTCCTGCTCTCCCCGCGCTCTGCCTTTCTCCCCCGTCCTCGGAACCGCGCGCCCCTCGTGTCTCCCTCCAGCCGGATCGCGGCCCTCCGCCCCCCCTCCCGCCGCCCGGCTGCGGGGCTCCCGGGCCCGGCTCCAGGCAGGGAAAGTTCCTCAGGCCCGGCCCCTGGGGGTGGGGGGGGGGGCGGTTGCTGTCGCCGCCTCTGCGGGAAGGAGCTGGGAGCCCGCAGCCCGCCTGGCCCACGGCGTCCGCGCGGCGAGTGGGGACGCCGGGTTCCCAGGCTGCCCGTCCTTTCCGGCAGCCCTGGGGGTGGTGGAGGGAGGTTCGCGGCCTCTGCGGCCAGGCGGGCACCCTGCGGGCCTCCGGGCGCCCCCTGGGTGCGGAGCCGTCTTGGGAATTTGCCCAGGGGCGGCTCAGCACGCCCGGCGCCTTCGCCGAGGACGCCGAGCACTCGGCAGGAGCACGATGTGCGGCTGCCCGTGTGCCGGGCGCGTTGGCGCGGTCGGGAAAGAAGAGGGCAGTGTTTGCTTTTGCTAACAAAAGGGAGCCGGAGCTCTTCCCCAGCGGAAAGGCTGGCCGCGCTGCGCCCTGCCTCCCTTCCCGCCGCCGCCGCGCTCGGCGGCCGCGCGGCGTCCCCGCGCCCCCGACCGCGGGCTGCGGGCTCCGGGAGGGGAGCGGGACCCGGAGGCGCCGGGCCGCGGGCGGTGGGGCGGGAGGGGCGGGAGGGGGCTGCCGCGGGGCTCCGCGCCTGCCGAGCCCCTCCTTGCAGCCTGGGAGCCGCAGGACCCGCGAGCAACAAGTGGCGGAGGACACCGAGAGCTCAGCCCCCGCCTGCGGAGCCCCCGGCCGCGGCGGGCGCAGCGCTGGGGCCCCCGTGCCTCTCCCGGGCGCCGCTCCGCTTGGGCTGTGCCTTTTGTTTACACGCTAGAGGACACACAGTTACGTAAACACCGCAGGAGACACGCCGTAGGAAATGGGGATGTCGGGGGGTGCTGGCTTTGGATTTGGGGGGCGCCGGCTTGGTGACTTTCCCCCGAAGCGGGCTCGCAAGGGCGCTGGGTTTGGGGAGCCGATCGGGGATGCACAGGGGTGGGAATCTGGCCGCAGCTCAGCTCCGGAGCGGGGATTTTTTCTTCCATGCCGCCGCTTGTCTCCGGATGTTGTTTATGTGTTTTTCCTCTGTGAATTCTTAATTTATGAGTTACGAGATAATTGGCTCAGCCGATGCCGGTGTGGTTACAACTTCATTTCGGGCGATGTCTCTGACTGGATGGGTTCAATAAAACGTTCCTGAAACAGATCCCTCGCGCTGCTGCATTGTAAAAAGCGCCAGTGTCAGTTAATCGTGAGCGTGAGTAAAGGCTCGGTAACTGGCGCATAATAGAGGCAACAATAGACTTGTATTGGCTGCAAAAAAAAAAAGGGGGGGGGCGCAGCGCTGGTCGGATATATTGCCATTTAACTAAAAACGGGAGCCGTGCCATGCCGCTCGGCCGCGGAGTCGGATTCGATTTTACCTCCTCTCTCAAGCCTGCTCATTGATGGCACCGGGTAGTAGCAACCGTACTATATTTGCAACTATCTCGCGGTAGGAAGTTGCCTTCCCAGCGAGGGATGTATGCGGACTCCGAAAGGAGCGGTCTGGAACTCAGCCGTGCATGTCAAAGCTACAAGAAAATTCTGTTGCCAGTTACCATGGAAGCAGCTTTCTTGCTCTTGTGTACATCCCTGTTTGTACGCCGGTTATCAGATTGTGTTCAAATTAGAAAGTAATTGGGTTTGATTTGTAGCGAGAGGAGATGACTTTCTTTAAATCTGTTTTTCTCTTCCTCCTTTTTTTGGTGATGGGTTTGGGAAGGGGGTCGTGGCCCAGCCCCCAGGTCCTGGGCACCCAGAGGAGACTTCAGGTGGGCACTGGGGGGGACTCTGCTTCCTTAGTCCTCTCCGGGTGAGCCTTCTCAGAGGCCTCCAGGGGCCACTGTGAGGTTGGAGAAACCTGTTGGTGTTGCCTTGTAACTTCATTAGGCGTGCTTCATTTACATCCTCCCTGGGGTCGCTCTCTGGGGCCGTGGTCCAGGAGGAGACCCTGGTTCTGTCTTCCCCTGCAACTCCTTCTGTCTGTCCCCTCGGAAGACCTCCCACCTCTCCTGTGGTGTTTGGATTAAATGGATGTTAGTGAAATGCAGCTAAAATAGGGTTGTTGAAACTCACTCCTCAGTGTCCATCTCGCTCGTTACCTTTTAGGTGCACGCAGGCTGTTGCATCTCCTCCATCCCGAGCCAACCAGCGGCTGATTACCCTCCTCCTACCTTTCTTTTAGCGTTAGAGAGGACGGCTGATGGGTGGCTGTTTGTGACGGTGCCGGAAGCCCAGGGGCTGAGTTCTGCCCGTCCTGGCCTGTTGGGGCTTGTATCCCGGGGACGGGGACTTGACAAATGTGCCGCCCTGCTATTGTTGCCTTTCCCTGCATCAGATTGAATCGCCACAGGAGGGACTTGCACTTGTCTGTGATAGCTTTGATAAAATATCCCTCATTAATGCCACTTTATATTTACAGTGTGTCACTGGAGACGCACAAGGCTTCATTTAGTGACTTGTGTGACGAGACAAGCTTGCATTATTTGCCTGGGACATTTTGGAGGAACAGAGGCCCATTGAGGAATCTTTTGAAATGAACAAATACGGAAAAGGGGGGAATAAAAGACCAGGCAGTTCCCTGGAACAAAGAGCTTTATTCATACGGGTGTTGTACATGCTCTATGCAGTTCTCCCCAGTGGCTCTCCTGGTGAAGGGGAGTGGGACGGGAGGAAGCCGGCTAGCAGGACACTCCTTCCTCCCTCACTTCCTGACTTCCCATCCTCACCGAGCTGGGCCTCGGCTCGGCTCCCTGACTGCTCCTCTTGCCCGCTCCCTCGGAAGGCCCGGAAGGGAACAGGTTCCCGGGTCTAAAAGAGAGATTTTGAAATGCTTTCTCCTAGCTCTGAATTTCTGCAGAAGACTGTGCTAGCTACCTGTTGAGACTTCCTGGTCGCTGGGGGACCCACTGGTTGAAGGGAAAGAGGTGTCACTTTTTGTTGACATGTGTCAAGAAGTGGTGGGAGACAGAATGTCAGATCGGTAAGATATCTCGCAAACTCTAATGTTAGCCTTACTATTGATGTTTAAAGAAATGCCGTAAACACCGAAATCCCCAATTTTCAATATCGTTAATGGTGCTCTCGGAGTTTTGGGTGACTTTTGTCCGCACCTGGTCCGTTTTCGCCTCATACCTAGGTGAATTTTTGTAATTCCTTGGCCTGCCTTGCTAAATAATTTTCAGGGTTTAAAAACTTGATAATATTGCTGTGAATATAAACTGTCTCAGTCTCTGGGTTTTTGTTTGTGACATTTTAATGCCTAATCGGCTGCTTAGAATTTACATTTAAAAAATGGGGGTGTGTGTGTGTGTGTGTGTAACAAAAGGTCTGCTTTTATGTGGGGAGATCTCTTAAATTGGGCCAAACGAATCTATGCTATCATTTGAATGGAAATTTACCAGCATATGAAGAAAATTTATAAGAAATAAATCCTAAAGATTCAAATGCTGCATCTCTTTCTTGGGAAGAATAGTACTGACCATTACGCTGGGCATTTTTCACTGAAAATCCAGCACAGAAAGGAGAAATCACACAGCGACATCTGTTGCAGAATTGAAAATTTGCTGCTTTGAGTCGGGAACAATTAGTCCCGTAGAAGCGCCTAATGGTATCAGGCAGTGTGTCTGCGACGCCTCCGGATATGTATGTGCGTATACACACGCGTGTATGTATGCGCGCACCTTGCAGAAACTCACCCATGACAACATTCATGTTCACCTTGCCACGTATTTTATAGGAAATGGGACATTTTAACACCAAAGCTGCTTTTTCTTACTACCTGTTGAGGAACTGGAGATTCTTACAGTCATGGAATTTCTGTAAGGGGAAGGGTGTTAGAAATCCTCCAGTGAAATCTCATTATTTGTAGTGAGGCAGCCAGAGCCCACAGAGAGGAGCCCTGCTGCCCATGGAAGTGAGGAGAAGTCCGCTCCCCAGCCCGGCCCCTTGATGTCCAGTCAGCAAACGTTCTGTTCCACCTCCCAGCAAGGATGGCCCAGTGAGGGCTGTGCATCATGGGGACAACTGTCTGCTGGCTAAGGCTGGTCTGTACTGCGAAGACAGCGAGATTAATTGTTGTTCTAGGTAATAAACCCATGGATCAGAGGAGTGCCCTCTCAGATAAAAGGACCGGGTCTTGGTAAGGTTGTCTTTGGTGTTGACAAATGATTCTGGAACCTCTAGACTTTATTTGGTAGTTACAACACGGACGCCGTCCAAAGCACCTTCACAGCGGAGAGCGCGTGCATTTGTCTCGCTTCGAGAAGTCAGATGTGTGAAAACTAGGCTTCAGAAGCCTCCGGCTTCTGATTTTTAAACTCTCGCTTTGTCTTTTCAAGGATTAATATTAACAGTAGAGCTGGTTCCACATAACGAAGGAAAAGAGGAAGGATCCTTAAGTCAAGAACATGAACACATCTTGATTTTCTTACGAGGTATCTGCCCCTTTGCATGTAAGCAGAGAAAGAGCTGAGGACAAGGTTTTTTGTTTTTTAAAGCCAAAAAATAAAATTGTTTTTGCAAGATGACTTTTTTTTTAACTTGCTCATGTTTTCTTTATTTTTCCATTTTATTATGGAGATTTCCAAATCCGTGCAGACGTAGAGGGAAGGCCATAATTAACCCTGTGTGCAAGTCCCCCAGTTCAGTCCGTTATCTACCGGTGGTCAGTCTGTCCTCTGTCTGCCTCCTCCGCTTCCCAGAGTCCTTTAAACAAATCTTGGACATCCTCTCATTTCCTCTATAATTTACTTTAGGAAGATTCTCCTAACATCCAGGCCCCTTTTCTCCCGCCTCTCACAAACCCAGTCTCACAGACTGAATGGACAGCCTCTCAACCGGGGTACAGAATTTTGGCCTTGCCCATCTTGGCCAAGGTAGAGTGAAGGCCTTTAGAATAGTGGGAAAAGCGGAGGGAGAAACAAGAGAGCGCAGATTACTGCCTGCACAGGGACCTTTCCGTGTGGTTTGGTCTATTTTGAGCAAGGTTTTGCTTGGATCGGATAAGATGAGTTTTATTGTTGTGTAAATATGCTTGTGTAAATATGCCGTAATTGTAGCTAATCCCTCAACTGTGGCGGGCTCTGGAAGCCCCCATGGAGAGATTGGCCATTTCCAGGCGTTCTCATAATGAGCACTCTCCATCCCGAGGACTTCTGTAGGCAGGGCTGTTTCAGTTTGATGGCTGTGAGGTACCTCGTTCGTGTATTTATCTTTAAATGCCTCCCTGATGTAAATGCCTTTGTGTTTTGTGAATGTATGGCTTCAAAGGAAAAAAGAATACCTTTCCTTGTTTTGAACTGGCTGAATGCTTAATCTCAGCCGTATTCTGTGACCGAAGCGATCACTAAGTGCCTTCATGGGTGACGGAAACCCAAACAACCAAGCTGTAAGTACCTTGTGTTTGCAGGGTGGGGGTGGGGGTGGTCGGGAGAGGAAAGGTTGCTGTTTGTACCTCTCAGTATTCGCCCTGTTGATGTAAAACAGGAGTTCTCTCATTTCAGCTAGGACCCTTGGGATGCCTCCGCGTTCATTTCTGAACTTCTCTGGTTTAGGGGAAAATAGGTTGGTTCCATTTTCCCAGGTTCATGAAATGTGAGGCGGGGGGTGTGTGTGTTAAGAGGTTCTTTCTCAAATATATTTAATGCGGAGCATAAATCTGAAGCATTTGGATTTTTGGTTTCCAGCCAAACAAGTAATTACACATGAGATGGTTTTGAGGGGTCTGAGCGTTCCTGGCCAGGTAACCCGCCTCCCGCGCCCCTCTTCTGAGCTGGCACGGCACAAGGAAAGCTCACAGGCATGCCTACGTTCGTCCGCGGATTGGGGAGCGCCACCAAAATGGAATCAAAAGCCTTTGTTTGGAAACCATCAGTGAAGGAAGGGACTCACTGGAATGTTTGTAATTACAAGTGGCACCTCCTTGTTTAAATTTCAGAAGCCACAGTTTCTTTTTCAGAGATTTAAATTGCAGGCTCTAGCCAGCAGCTGCCATTGTGGTTGATGGGCAGTTTCTCTTTGAAGATCTTCCAGTGCTGGTTCTCAGCAGCTTTGGTGCGGTTGGCCTTGAACTAGGGTTAGAAGAAAGGGAGCGGGAGGTGTTTATGCACATGCACAGCCGAAGTGCCGTGTGGCCTGTATCTTGCTCCAGAGAGCACCTTGGTGGCCAGGGTGAGAGGAAGCGGCACGGAGAAGAGTCTGGTACGATTGACAGGTGTCTTGAACGGGGTGCTCATCTTTAAGAGAGATGTAGGTGGGTGGGGAAAATTTGTTCTCTTAGTAGATAGTCATTTGACCCAACATTTTGATCTAGATATTTCAGAAATGTTAAATAGGCTTGAAACGAAAGCGCCGTGATATATATTTAAATGCTACTCGGTGTTGGAAGATGATATTCCGGTGACATGGACTTTTAAAAAGGCCTGGAATAAGCGTCTGGCTCTTGGCAGTCGTCCTTGGTCAGGTAGGCGCTCTTCAGCATCCAGCCCTGGACTGCGGTGTCAAGTTGGAATGAAGTTGTGAGTCCCTGGGGGGGGCGGGGAGGGGTCTGCCTGGAAAGGGCTCACTGGCCCCTCTCTCCCATTGTCTGTACCCTAATGCTTGCCACTTGGCGAGGATGAACGTGAAGTTAACATGTCAGAAGCTGAACCTTTCATCTTTCCTGCCATAGGCATCAACTTTTCTCAAAGTCTCCATTATTGGAAGTGACACCACTGCCATCCTGGTCTCCGAGGCCCTGAAATTTGGAGTCCTTTTTTTTTTTCCTTCCCACACCTCCTTAGTTTTCATTCTTGGACTGAAATAAAACGGCGCTGATTGTTTCTCCACGACATTCTCTGGAAGCCTCCACGTTTTACTCGGGAAGCTTCCCAGCCAATTCCCCCTGCCCCGTGCTCCGAGAGTCAGGGCACGGGTCCCCTGCCCGGGTAGGGATTCGTTCCCGGACGTGATCGTGACACCGCCTTCGCGGAACCTAACCTCAGACTCTTGCCCCCCGCGCCCGACGCACCACCCAGCCTGTTTTGCCTGTGGCTTGTTCCTTCCTCAACTGCTTTCTTAGTCCTCCTCCTTCCATTGCCCTCATTTCTTATTACTGTTCTAGCCCTTTCCTGACGGGACGATTCTCTGTTGAGCCGAGGAGGAGAGTGCGGTGTTTTGCCCCCAGCCTTCAGCTCCCTGTCTTTGCGTGAAACTGCGCTCCTACCTGTTTTTCACGTGGCTGCTTTGGTTTACAGGTGTGGGCCTACCTTGCGAATAAACATCTTCCCTTTGCAGCTTCTGCTTTAACTAACACATGCTCATCTGTACCCCGACACAGACCTTCCTTTTTCTGCTTTGTAGGTATCTCCGTGAGGACGTTTCATTACCGTACGCTGAAGTGTGCAGATACCGTGGCCATTATTTGAGTGAAAACTTTAAACGGTAGTGTGCTGACGGTGCGTGGCGCCCCTTTGGTGCTCCGCGTTCGAATACGGGCACTTACTACAGCATGAAAATGCAGTAATTGACCTAACAAATTACATGCTGGCATAGTAAGACTTTCAGGCAAAAAGTCCAGTCTTTAGGAGTAGGAAGACTTCAGAAGGGTCAGAGTGCCAGGGAGCTGTGCACTTGGCATCAATGAAATGTACCCCTCTGAAGATGATCCAAGAGATAGACCACCTTAGAAGAGTGTTTGGTGCTCGTGTTCAGAATGTCGAGTTAGTAAGAAGTACCTACCTGGGGAGCCAGAGGGACAGAGCGCCAATACCCAGGCCTTTACTCGCCTGCTTTTTAAATAGCTTTGACTCTGGGGGCAGTCCTGCCTGACGGAGCTCTGTCATCTCTGGTATCAGGATGGTCACAGTTTAGTTGATCGCATAGAGTGTACTTGGTCACTGGCTTAAGAAAAAAATGAAACTTTTGTTTTTCAGTCTAACTGCTAACCTTGTTATATTAAAATTTTTTAAATTATATTTTTTAGAGAAAGAGAGAGAGTGAATGAGTGGGGAGGGGGCAGGAGGAGAGAAAGAGAGAGAGAGAGAGAGAATCTCAAGCAACCTCCACATGCAGCATGGAACCCAATGTGGGGCTCGATCCCACACCCCTGGGATCCTGACCTGAGCTGAAACAAGAGTTCAATGCTCAACTGAATGAGCCACTCAGGTGCCCCTAATCTCGTTATCTTAAGGATTTTTTTCAAAGCCTTTATCTGGTAATATTATCTGCACCTGTTTTTCCCTTGTTTTTTTTTTCCTTGTCTGGCATCCTTCCCTTGCAGAGTTGGGAGCTTGCTAGTAGAAGGTTCTATACCCTGATGATTCAGTGATATGGAAACATTTGATTATTATGGAGTGTTTGCGGATGGTGTTGGGAAAAAGGTTGTATGTCCGAATGTGGGCTGTGCTTGGCTCTTTGCTGAATACGCCTGTGATGAGCCCCGCCCCCCCCAGTTTACACGCCATCCGATTGATTCTCTCTTCCGAATAGCAAAGGAGCATCAATTCATTCCTCTTACAGAAACCTTTACTTAAACAATGAAAACTTCATAGATAGGGAGGAAAAAAACCCAAGTTAATTTAGTACTAAATTACTGCTCAAATGGTTTTATCTCTTAAAAGGTTCAAGTACAGATTAGCTTAAATGACACTGAACTTCACTTTTCCTTGTGTGTATCTTGTGAGCACACGTCATTGTGAAGAGACCTCTGGATCCTTTCTTTTAGTTTTGTTAGTAACCACGTGAATGTTAGTTGCTGCTTTTTTCCCCTTTGCCGAAGCAGATCTCGCCCATCTCCGGGCCAGATTGGCAAGCAGCAAGCCCAGGTTAGGTTACAGAATAGTAAAACCTAGTGCCTCAGTCATGAGTTAAAAACAGCAAAAGCAACCTAGTTTGTAGGGTGTTAAAAAATAAAATAACCTATATATGGATACACCTGAGAAGGACGTATTTTATATATATGGCTTTGTAAGGAAATGTTTGTTTATTTTGAGACAGTGAGCGAGCAGGAGAGGTGCAGTGGGAGGGAAAGAGAGAATCCCAAGCAGGCTCTGCGCTGACAGCACGGAGCCCGACTCAGGGCTGGAACCTGTGGATGGTGAGATGATGACCTGAGCCGAAACCAGGAGTTGGAGGCTTAACCAACTGAGCCACCCGGGCGCCCTGTGTATGGCTTTTATTAAAACAGTCACGACTTACGGACAGGGGCTCGGGGTTATGTTCGGCTCCGACACTGCTGTGATCATGTTTGTGCACCCCTTAGGTGTTTGGCGATACTGAAAAATGCTGTGCTGAAGGAATTAATTCAGGATGTCCTCAACTCTCTTTAAGGTGAAACTGAAGAACAAAGTGGCAGCAAGGTCCCACCTGGAGTTGAACGTTCTTTGGAAGTAAATGGAATCATCCAGTCTCCTTGGAGAAACTGGCAGTGATTCTAATCTCAAGGTTTTTTTTTTAAGTTTGAGAGAGAGAGAGACAGAGAGAGAGAATCTTAAGCAGGTGCTATGCTCAGCCTGAATCAGAGCTCAATCCCACGACCCTGGGATCATGACCTGAGTAGGAATCAAGAGTCAGACGCTCACCTGACTGAACCATACAGGTGCCCCTCAAATTTTTGGGCATTTAAACACAGACAGGACTTTTAAATTTTACTGAGCCTTTTATTTTTTGTATATGCGTTTAAATCAATAACTTGGTATTTTCTATAACTGACCCATAAGGCATTTGGTAGAAAAATGAGAATTTAAACATTATTTTTAAAATGAGTATCTGCTTTTATTTATTTATTAACTTTTTTAATGTTTGTTTATTTTCGAGAGAAAGAGAGAGAGACAGAGCACAAGCAGGGGAGGGGCAGAGAGAGAGGGAGACACAGAACCGGAAGCAGGCTCCAGGCTCTGAGCTGTCAGCACAGAGCCCGACGCGGGGCTCGAACCCACGAACGGTGAGATCGTGACCCGAGCCGAATACCAACGGAGCCCCCAGGCGCCTTTTATACCAAGCATTGTGTTAAGCACATTTATTGTTGAGTACGCTGGCTCTTGTCCTCCAGGAGGTTGTAGTTTATTTTTTCTTAACTTTTATTTTGGAAAAATTTTAAAACCACAGGAAAAGCTAGAAGGAAATTGTCATGGCTGCTTGCAAACCCCTTACCTAGGCGGATCCGGTGTTCGCGTTCTGTCCCGTTGCTTCACCTAGCTCTCGGAACCGTGTGTACTCACGTGCCTCTTCTCCTGCCTTGCTTCTGCACCAGGACTTCAGCACGGAAACCCAGCTCCTGAGAATAAGGGCATTCTCCTACGTCGCTTCAGGGCCATGGTCACGTTCAAGACATTTAACACTGACTCCGTAATATTATCTCACATCCAGTCCATATTCAGATTTCCCCGCTCGTGCCGTTGACATTCTTCATAGGTGTTTCTCTGTCTTCCCTGATCCGGATCCGTCGGTGAGGTTGTCCATTGCATGTGATTTTCACATTGTCTTTCTGCACAATCTAGAGTCATTCCTTTGCCTTCCACTTTCTTAAGGTTTCTTTTTTTTTTTTTAAAGGAGCTGGGGGGGAGAGGGGGCTGGTGTCTCTGATGGCCTTGACATTTTGTTCGTTCCAGAATGATGTTTTGTAGCAGGTCTCCCAGGTCCACGGGTGGTTCATTTCCTCTTTGTCTGGTTCAGGTCACAGTCAGAGTCAAGAACTCTGCCGGCTGCTGGCGCCACGTTCTTACAGCCCTGCCCCAGTCTGTTCTTAGTGGTGACGGTGAGTTTGACCCCTTGGTTGATGACAGAAATTGAGTTACTTAGTTTAGGTGGACTTAGAGATTTCTCCATTAATTTGTGGGATAGTCGGAGACTGAAAATCCTGAAAATCTCTAACAGTGCTTCACTTAGTGGTTTTTGGCAGCAGCGATAAACCTTGCGTGAATCAAATATTACACTGTGGTTACGAAGTGGTAATTTTTCTAATTCTGTCATTTCTCTACACTCAGTAGAAGGTTCTTGTTTAAAGAAGACCTTACCTTTCCCCTCCTCTCCTCCTTTTTGAAAATCACAGTGGACTGATGGATTTAAAAAAGAAAATTCGGTGTAATATATTTCATTACCATCACAGTTGGCGGGTCGGCACCCCCCGGTCTGGATCTTGTTTCCTTCTGATATATCTCCTTTAATTTTCAAGCTCTTCCTTACTTTATGTCGTAAGATGATGTCTAAGCTCACGTTGTACTTTTTCTGCCCCAGACCTGGAATGAGCTATTTCTCTAAGAAGTCTTGGCTCCCGTTAGTGGAGGAGTGGTATTTCAATACCAAGGATGTGTGCTCATGCTTCAGTGGACAGACCTAGAATATATATGTGTATATTTTTACAGCACATAAAATAAACAATACATCTATTTGTTATACTATAAATTTAATAATTTAAATAATACTTTAATAAACAGATTTACTTAACATTAAATATATTTTATCTATATTTATTTATATTAAATATAAATATACACTTATTTACAACTTCATACTATATATATAAATTGTCTATCTATCTATCTATCTATCTATATCAATTCCAGCCTAGTCCCCCAAGGTTCTTTTTCTCTTCTACCTGTTCCTTCTTTGTATCTTTCTTTTCCCGGCCATGCCAAAGTCTTAAAATTCGTACAAAAAAGTTTTGAAATGACTCTGCCAAGACCACTGCAAACAGTGAACCTACCAAATAAAAATAAAATATAAAAATAAAAAATAAAAATCACTTTTGTCATTCTTTTTGCCTTTAAAGTAGATCCCACAGAGGATAGACAGAGTGCTGTGTTTACAAGGTCACAAATTAGTTCCTTCTGTGTGTGTGTGTGTCGTAAGTATGTTTGTAATCAATTAGATATATAAATATATACTTGGGATTATTCCTGTTTATATTCAATTTCAGGTTTTTTTCTAAACCTGCTGATGAATGATATATTTTGAACACGTGAGTCATTAGCATGGCTCAAAAATCAAACTATCTAAGTCTTGCTTCCTGGGCCATTCCCACTTACCTTCTTATAGGAGCCAATTTCATTCCTTTCTCATAGATCCTTCTTGCTTTTCCTTTTGCAAAAATAATAGGTAGAGTTGTGTTTTTAAAAAAATTCTTTAAATTTTTATTTATTTTTGAGAGAGAGAGAGAGAGAAGCAGAATGCGGTCAGAGGAGGGGCAGCGAGAGAGAGGGAGACACAGAATCTGAAGCAGGCTCCAGGCTCTGAACTGTCAGCACAGAACCTGATGCGGGGCTCATCAATTGTGAGATCATGACCTGAGAAGCCAGACACTCACCTGACCTCGTCACCCAGGCGCCCCGGTTAAGTTGTTTTTTAAAGATACTTTTCCACAAACTTTGTCAACATTTGCTTATAGCTTTTCTCCTTATTTGGAAAATCATCGGCTCTCGTGTTTATTTTGATGATTTCCCACCATTTGGTTTTACTTTTTTATTTAGAAGCCCTTTTTTTTTTAAACTATCTTCATGTCTCTTCCGTTTCTTCCTTCCAGGGTAGTAGTTCTTGGGTCGTTGGGAGAATCTGTATCTGTTTTTCTCCTTTAATTCACCAGATCACTTGCAGGAAAATGGGGACTGCCCCTTCCCCTATGATGCGGTGCATGACTGTGATGTCTAATAACCGTGACTTGCCCGGTTTCTCATCTGTCTTTCTTGACTGTTCTTTTCATCCAATAAATTGGCAAATCTGATCTCAAGCCTCCATGCCCTCTCATTCTGCCTGCCCTTCTTTGTTTTGCTTTGTTTTGTTTTGTTTTTCCGGTTGTGGCACACTCACTGTAAAGTGCATGGCCTTCTGCATCTAACCCTCAGCCCATGTTCTAAAACTGCCCACTGGATGCCTCGGTCCACAGGTGTTAGCTCCACGGTTAGCTCAAGCAATATTAATGACAAACAGAAGCTGTCATTCATTTAGCGAGTCTCACCCTATGAGTAGTTCTGTCTCTGGCGCATTTTACAGATGAGGGAGCAGAGAGGACGCCAGGGCCCGTGTCCAAGAGGCTTAAGTAAGAAAGTGACAGAACCAGGTCTGTCTTCACAACCTGTACTTTTAAACCCTTAACCATATTTTTTAAAAAATTCAAGATGTCCAAAACCGAGCTTAGCACCTTTCCTCCCCACACCTCCCTCTGTCCTCTATTTCCTGTCCTGATGAAGGGTACTGTCATCTACCCAATGGGAGACCTCTTAGAGAACCCCCTCCTTTGCTGCCCCCTGCCTCCTGTTAGGTACCGAGTCTTGCTTCTCTCTTGCACGCACTCGATTTCACCACCGCGGCCTTAGGTTACCCCTACCCCTGTACACAGAGGAGGAAAGCAGTTCTACCTTGAGGGAAGAGCCCCTTAATTGGCCCGTTTACCTCTGGTCTTGTCCGTTGTGATGCATCCCTAAGGCTGGTGTTTAGACAGATCTTCGTGAAACACACCTTAGATGATCACTTTTGTGATTAAAATCACGCTTTAAATGTCTTCTTGGCGGCTTGGCGACGGAGCTGCGGCTCTTACAGCCTGGCCCGAGGTGCCTCCATCACTTCTTGTCCTTCTGTCCAGCTCCTGTTTGCCAGCCTCGCTCACCACGCTCCTCTCGTGACCTCTTGCTCGGGGCTGCCCACCGCGTTGTTGACTTTCCCCAAGTAAACCCCACCCGCTGGGCCACGCCCTCTGGCCCCTCCCTCTTTGCATCTTCCCTCCTCCCCCTGAAACACTCTGGTCAATATGGGTGATTCTGACGTGGCCGTTGGGATCTACTTTGAGCACCGATTCTCCGGGAAACTCACCGCCACCTCCCAGGTAGATTAGGTGCCTTTTCTCTGTGTCCTTCTTCAGTTCTTCCCTAAAGGGCTTTCTCTGACTTCGCCTCTTCCTTCCTGTTAAACATGTTTCTCGAATTGCCCCGAGTTCTTGGTCTGCAGCTGTGCATTTTGTATCTGTCCGGTCGTTTCCGCCCACAGAAACGTTCCGCCCTCTGGGTCTCCATGTCAGCACGAGATCCAATCCAGTGTTTCTTTTCAAATCTTATGCGATTTCCAGCCTGAATGTAATTTTTTTTTCAGCTTCCATTATAACTTCTCTAGCCACGCCATGACTTTGAACACTTCCTGCCTCATTAGGAGTTGACATGCGCCCATGGGTATCTGTTTCTTCCTCCTTCTGTAGGAGGGACTACTTCTTATTCGTCTGTGTCTCCTCAACAGCATGGGGCACAGTGCCTCACCTGTAGTATGTGCTCAGTGAACATTCATGGAGGCCGCGAGTGGGCTGGAAGTTAGGTATGCACGGCCTGTTAAACCATTTCTAGCTCTTTCGGCGTAAATGTGAACAGCGAATATGATATTAATTCAGTCTTGAGACCAGTGTAAAGGTGAATCCCTCCACAGGTTTTTGTTCATGTACTCTTTTCTTCCTGCACTGTCTGATTTCCAATCTATATACAGCTTGCCTTTTCTCCTGTCAGGGATGCTGGTAGTTGGGGTATACAGTTTGCTCAGGCCTTCTGGTTAACGAATTTAGTTCAGTGGTTATCTTCTTATCTGCTTTTAGAAGGAGAATTCTTAGAAGTTTTTTGTTCTCTCATAATGGATGAAGAGCCATCAGCATGCCTGACTTCTCTCCCGTAGCCTGAAGGACGGACTTCTAGTGTTTGTTCATACCTGGGTGTTGGGCAGTTGTCGGAGAGGTTTAGATAGACCGCCAGTCCAGATCAGAGCACCGCTTTCTCTTTATTTAATCACTTCACAGTCCTGGGAGGGCGACTTTGAGTCACTGTCCTGCCGTGTTGGCGCCTGGTAGTTGAGGCCGCAAACCAAGGAACTTAGCTCTGTCATCTGCTCCTCCTTCTGCGGTTTTCACCAGAGTCTAGTCTTAAAGCCGAGCTCTATTCGCAGGACAGGCCTGGTGAACTCAGGGAAATTTACACCTCAGGCCAACGGTTTTTCTTGTACCGTAATAAAGATATATGTGGAGTCGGTGGCTACAGGATCAAAAAATAGATCTCAGTAGTCGGATCAAACATGAGAAACGGCTCATTGCTGGGTTTCAGAAAAAATGGGATGGGTCAGGCAGTCTGTCTTTTGAAGAGGCGTCCACTATTTGCGTGACTCTAGCTGGTGCCGACGTGTGGCAAAATCAAGCGTATTTGCCTACAACGGATCTAGTTTTAAACAGAAAGGCTTCCCGTGGGCCTCGCGTGGAAGACGGGAGAGGTTTCACACGCAGGCCGAGGAAGAGAGAGTGTGCTAACATCACCTTTTAATTTAAGGGAAGTTTGGGGTTGGTTCTTTCCCGTGAACACAGAGGTGGGACTCGCTCTAACCAGAGTTTATTGCTGTCATATTTTTAAAATGCATTTATGACACTGATCTATCTGTGACCTTGTAAAGGCGTTTTTAGGGGGAGGGGTAGCCAGCCTCTTTTCTCTGTGTCATAAGTGATGTCTGTTCAATAACTCTAACTTCCTGACGGGCCTGGGAGGGGCGGGGGAGCCCATCAGGACTTGTTTTTTATGGCCTGTTTCTAAAGCGTTCCTTCATCGTCACGTCCCTTCGTTTAGACTTCTCTTCTCCCCGCCTAAGGCAAGCATCCAGCCTGGCCTGTGTTTGGTGCTTTGAATGCTTTGAATTATGGGGAATCATAGCATTTTATCGATGCTTCCCTTGTAGCTGTATAGCTCCGTGTTGTCCCAGGGTGCACAGTTGGCATTTCTGAGGCATTGTGGGTGGACCGTTGCAATTAGTTGGGGTTTCCACTGGGATCACCTATCTGCCTTGATTTCTAGCATGTGTCATTCTTTCCCCTCTTTTTGGGTAGATGTTTTTTTCAGGGATTGCCTTCTTAAGGAATCCTTCAAGTCCCGGTCATTAAATCCTTCCTTTCCACCATAAATCTTGGTAAATATTTCTTTATCAGCATGACCTACTGTCAAGTAAATGATTTGATGGCAATATTCAAGAAAAATTATATCTTTGAAATACAGATTTTGTCAGCGCGTTAATGTATAGTATATGATTGGTATTAACTCATGAAAAAGAAGAGATTAGTTAATCAATTTCTTCTAGAATTAGGTGGTAAATGCTTCAAGCATCCTATTTAAAAGCAATTGCTTCTTGGTCCTGTTGGCAGGATTGCTTATTTCATTATTCTGGTCATTTGCATGAAAACAAGTTGATGATTCTTTAAATAACCTCCCTGTTCAGTTTTCTTTTCCTCTTGCAATGTTATTCTTCAAGTGTTCTATTCCATTCATACTGTGGCGTGAATCAGGTCTAGAAAGTTAGAATTTCAGGCTAAAGTAGTAGTAGAATTTCCCTTCACCTCTTTTTTAACCAAAAATGATCTCCCATTTTCATATTAATTTACCCATGATTATATCTCTTTATCCTGTTTCATAAGGTGAACACATACAGAGTTCTTCTTTAATAGAATATTTTTCAAGGTTTTAGTATTTTTTTTTTAAATGAGGTCATCACCTTGAAGATTGTGACCTGAACTTTTCGTGACCTAAAGGAGAAAGAAAAGGATAGACTTAAAAAAAAAAATGAATATATAATCTACTTATAATGGAATCACTGATCAGAGCTGATTCACTTTATAACATTTCCCTGGTGCTAGGCTAGCTCCCAAAGCACTCCACCATTTCAGTGAGAGATTCTGCTTCACGTTTATACATTGGGTCGCCAGAGGATTCTCTTTGAAATAGTGCTTTTTGAAAAAGACTTGGAAACCACCAGCCTAAACAGAATGAGTCCTTCTGGTTCAAAACAGGGCTGGAGAGTATGACACCCAGTTGACTGAGGGCCCAGCAGTGGAGGGGACAAAGCCACGGCCAAGAGCGAGGAATGCCCCTTCTTTCCTCTTTCCTCTCTTCGTATTCTCTGTGGGGCCCCAGAAGGCGCGAGGGCGGCCACTGCAGAGAACTGGCTGAGGACCTGAGACCAGATCTCCGTCTTTCCAGTGTCCTGTCTGTCTGTCTTTCCCTCGGGGCACGTAATGGAGGGAGCCTGCAGAAGGCTCTCCATTTAAACCAAGTCCTGAAAGCTTGGGGAAGCAAGAGGTGAGAGGAAAGGAGATTCCGGGGTGAGGGAGCCTCACATGAGTCCAGGTTTACGGTAGGAAAGCGAATATGGAGGGTAAATGGGATTAAGGATCCTGGAAGAACGTCGAATGGCAAAGTTAGATTTAATTCAGGGGGCCATTGGGAACTGTTGAAGGGTTTTTGGGCAGGGAAGTAACATCACATTGGTGCTCTAGGAATGTGAGTCTGGCAATGGTCTGTGCTTAGATTAGAAATGAAGCGGGGCGGGGGGCGTCTTGGCGGCTCATTCAGTTACGCATCTGACTTCCGCTCAGGTCATGATCTCACGGTTCGTAAATCTGAGCCCCTGCTTCGGATCCCCTGTCACCCTGTCTCTCTGCCTCACTCTTGCGCACGTTCTCTCTCTCTCTCTCAAAAATAAATAAATAAATAAATAAACATTAAAGAAAAGAAATGAGAGATCGGTTAGTGGTATAATAGTTCAGGTAAGACTTAAAGAAAACTTGAACTAGGGCGGTCGAGGAGGAATGGAGAGGGAACTGACTGGACTCGACGGCTGACTGGAAACGGGGGTTGGGAGAAAATAAAACTAGAAGTGAAGACGCGCTAGTCTTCGAATAGCGTCAGAGACCTGCTATTCCAATACAGAGAAACAAAGATGTCCTATGGGCTTAATGAGAGAAGACCATGGGCTTGGTCTGGGGATATGTTAAACTTGAGCTGCTAAAAGAACATGGTGGAAATACTTAGAAGGTATTTTGAAAAGTGATCCTAGAATTTAGAAGAGAAACTGAGAGCAGCACTGGAGATACAGATTTGAAAGGTGTTTGTGAAGAGTTAACAGCTGAAGTTCTCCATTTTGCATCGATGCGCTTGCTTAGGTGACACAGCCGTGCTGTGGTGCTGTTGTGTGCCCGGCAGTGAGTTGGGTGCTGGGGACAGTGTATGGCGGATCCTGGAGGTAGGATCTCAGTAAGGAGGGTGGGTTTTTCGGGGACAGGACAAGGCAGTTTGGTGAGCGCCGGAAAGGACTAGCCAGAGGACAGGAGAATAATATGGCTATGGCAGGGGTGAGGTAGGCAGGGGTGATGTGGGATGGAAGTCTGTTATCTAAATAGCTAAAGAGCATGAGCAGGGGAGAGGGAGGGTTCATTGGAAGCGAGTGAGCGCTGGGGTGGAGGTTACGTAAAAAGGAAATTAGGTAATAACTTAGCCGGTCGCCCAGCTGGGACATGGCCACCCTGGAACGAGGGCCCGTACTTTGGACTAGAATGTTCTACGGTGAGTTCAGTTCTCAGCGTACAGTTTGCAGTACAGCCAATTGTGCCTTTAATCACAGTGTAGGGAACTTTGGAGAGCCTGTTCAGCCTGTCCGAATTGCTTAAAATGTTTAATTAAGATTCTTGAGGTGGTGGTGTTGAATAAGATCCAAATTAATGAACTTCACGACTGTCCCCACATTTCCTGCAATGAGCGACGGCTCTGGCAGGCGCGAGCGGGGGGATAGAGGGATGCCGGTTTTTCTGGAAGCGTCAGCCCCAGACACCAAACACAGCGCAGGGAGCACTCCCAGGACCGCGGGAGGAGTCTGGGTCAGCTCCACGGCAGTCCTGTTCTGGAGGGAGATTAATGTTTGCCACCGTCGTTTTCAACGTGCCGTGTAAAGCCCAGAAAGACCGTGCATGGTTCCTTAGCACATATTAGCCAGCGGGGGGGTCACAAATTAAACTGATGTGTGGGAGCATTTTGATTTGCTGTTGAGTGGAGAGAGTGGCTCCGGCCTCCTACGGCAGCCTGCTGAGCTGTGGTCCGCACGCCACGTGTAACTCTGAGCACCGAAATGTGGCTTCTGCACCTGAAGGGCTGGCTTTTGAATCCTATGTCACTTGGATTAATTTAAGTTGAAAGAGCCTCCTGTGGGTGGTGGCCGCCATCTTGGACCACAGAGCTCTAGACTCAAAATTAAAAAGCTGAATTGTCAGGCTCGCCCATAGCGGTGAGAGAGGACATTAGAAGGGACATTGGGTGAAGACATTGACAGGCGCCCCAGTCAACAGAGTCGTACTGAATCCTGGACTCGGCTCCTGTGGGCGTCCAAAGTGCGCATTTTTCTCGACGTTTCTCTTGCTGTTCGTGTCTGAAAGCTTCTGGGATATCCGAATTGTCCTTTCTTTATTTGAGGAATTACCCCTTTTGTCCTCCGAGGGGTGGAGCTCATCTGGTCCACAGATTAATAGCTCTGGCTGTGTCCTCAGGATGCTAAATCTTGAAGGTTACTCTTACATGTCTGTCTTGTTGTATGCCAATTCACACTCTTATCTTTTTTCCTCTTTCTTTCTTTCTTTTTTTTTTTGGATGCTGAAAGTGAGTGAAATGTGAAAAAAACATTATTCATTTTAAATAGTTTTGACTGCCAGGTTAATGCGACTCTTAAGCGGAGCTTCATGAGGTCTGGCCATAGTAACTGCTTTTAACTTGATTTAAGGTTCTTAAACATTCTGAATTGCTTCACCTAATCTTTTTATACTGAACGTGCAATTTTCAGGCTCTTTTTTATTTTCAAATCCATAACTGACAGCTGCTCAACACCTCATTCAAATAGTTTTAAGAGTTTGAGAGAAAAGTTGGGACAGACTGGATTTACTGACATCAGTTGGATGGAGATATTGTGGATTTAAAGATGATAGAGAAGGAGAAAGAAAAATACGAAATAATTATTGCATGTTCTCCGCTGGCCCAATGACAGCGATTTGAAGCTTAATAACTAACAAAACCGAGAGGTAGCGGAAGGACGTTTGAGTTCACTTTCAAAACTTAACATGAGGAATGAGCATCCGTTGGGAAACCAAATTTTCACGTGTGGTCCCATTTGTTTTACTACATCTTTAAAGAATGTCGGTGCACAGGAATGCCCTTGTACCAGCCCCTCACTATGGGCTTCTTGAAATGTAATCTGTAGATTCTCTGGGACTGTAAACTCCTCGAAGGAGCCCTTTAGAAGAGGCTGTGATGTCTGGTGCATAACAAACATTCCGTATAAAATGATCATTTTATAAGAGAAACCGAGGTCCTAAGGCCTTCCCCCTCTACCTCCAGGGACAAATGGAATTGTCACTCAGGCTGAGTCTCACCAGTGCCCCAGTGACTGTAGAGAACCTCGTCAGGGTGTATTTGTCCAAGATCAAAATTAACATGAATATAAATTTTGTCCTTAGTTTTTTAATATCTTTTGAGTAAACACTGCGTGCGTGTGTGTGTGAGTGTGTGTGTGTGAGTGTGTGTGTGTGTGTGTGTGTGTGTGTGTGAGTGTGTGACCTACTAGACTCTGTGAGAAGTGCTCAATTCACAAAGATGCATTGAGTAGCGTTTCTTCCCTGCAGGGGCTTATATTTTAGATTCAGATGAAAGGGACTGGAGAAGTGACACTGCTCTATGCTAAGACCGACGGCAGGCATAGTTTGGGGTGCCACGGAAGCACAGAAGAGTGCCGAACTCAACATGGAGATGTGGAGTCAGGAAAGACTCTTGGGGGCCCTGGGGATGGGTCTGCAAGAGCGGTACGAGACGGCCACCTGTCCGGTACTAGAAGTCTGTCCAGGTAGAGAGAGAGTATGTGGACAGGCGCGGAAGCATAAAAGCATGTGGGATTCTGGGAATAGCTTGGCGGGGCTGGGGAGCAAGCCCTGGGGGGAGCCGCTGGAGAAGGCAGGTGGGAGCCAGATGGAGAGGCCCCACTTGGCAGTGAGGGGTTTGGGCTTTATCCCAGGGCGAGTCGCCTGGAGTGGGTGGAGGTAGGGGTGCAGTGGTGCGGATGCGATGGGCTGGATGTGGAGAGCACTAGGAGAGGGGTAGAGACGGGAGAAGGTTAGGGAGCGGCTGTGGGAGAAGCTGAAAGCTGAGGTTATAAGGGAGGCTAACTCGGAGGCTAACTGCTAAGCAGTTTGGGGGGAGGTTCGTTTCAGGACACATTGATGTGGGTAGAATTTCACGACTGAATGCAGGACCGAGAAGGAGGAACCTAGGTTCATGATCAAGCTCTGGCTGGGTCATCTAAGTGGTGGTAAGTCCACTAACCAAGCCAAGGGGCTGAGAAACCCAGGCAGTGCTGGGCTAAGGCCCGCAGCGCCGCTGTGGCGAGGTCGGTGGCATACCCGTGTGCGGGGTCTAGCTGGCTCATTTGGAGCCATGGTCACGGACAAGCTCGCCTAAGAAGAATGCGTCTACACCGGGCATGGGGAGGGGAGGGGTGAGGATAGGGCTTCAGGGAGCATCGACCGTTAAAGGAAGGCAGAAGATGAATCAGGGAAAGGAATGAAGACGCTGTCAGCTTTTGAGGAAACCCAGGAAGGCCTTGTCCTGGCCTCCAGGAGAGAAGAGCCTCAAGAAAGGAGGAGACGCGCTGTCAGAAGCTAGAGGGACGTAAGATCAGATAAAGGAGGCCATTCGTGGGCCTGGCACTTGGGCCTTTGCAGGGGAGCCCAGTGCAGTGGTGAGTGGAGACCAGACAGGGGTGGGTGGAGGGAGCCGGGGAGGGGGGAGGCAGGCTGGGAGGCAGGAGTCCAGACAAGTGTTTTAAGAGACTTAGCTAGTGAAGGGAGGGCCCGGCAAAAGGGAGTGGAAATAAGAAGATGTAGGATTGAGGGGGATTAAAAAGATATATGGATTTAAAATCGGGAGACTTGAAAATATTTTTTTATTTATCAAAAAGGGGAGGTAACGCTGAGGGAGATGGAAGATAAAGAGGCGCGAGTTGATGGTTGAGGAAGCAGGCGCCATGATGGAGGCCAGGGGGAGGCATTTGCTCGGCGGGGGCAGGGGGCGGAGGAGGAGGGACCCCGCTCTCTTCTGGGGTGGAGGAAGGGGAGCGAGGCTGGGTGTGAGGTACGTGGTGCGTGGGACCATCTCCCTGGGAAAGCTGGGACCCAGCTTGGGCCTGCCAAGGGGGGCTGGAGCCCGGAGTGGGCTGGGGGGTGGCATTGAGGTGCCTAGGCTGAGGGGGGTAGTGACCACAGTCCTCCTGGCTGCCCACCGGCCTCGCTTTCCCAGGTAGATGCTTTGCCACTGAGGGGTCCTTGACACCTTGTTCCCCTTTTAGAGGGAAGGCAGGTGAGTGTGTCATGGACATTTAGAGCCAGAGGGACTTGAGAGGTCACACAGACTAACCTTCTTATCTTGTAAACGAGGAAACTGAGGCTCAGAAAAGTGAAGCGACTTACTCCGTAAATCCACGGCCAGGACCAAGCACCAGGCTCTGACTCACAGCCTGGGGCTCGCTCTCCTGCCCTGCTGCCTCCTCGATAAGGATTATGAATAAATCCAATGCATTATAATGCTCTGGATAGCCTCTTTTGGACACTAGGAGTTCTATACTGTTTTCTCCCCACCCCCAGCTTTCTTTCCCTTCTTTCTGTCTGGCTCAGGCAGGTATGACCATACGCTAGGATGCTTTTTTTTCCTAAATGGAGATGCTATTTGATTGATGAGGATGTTGGGAGCTCCTAAAAAGCAGATCCTAAATGGTGAAATGCTTGGAATTTCTAGTCTTATAAACTAATTTGAAATATAGGTGCATGTATTCAGTCCTGCATATATTTGTTCTAAATTTCATTCAGTCCATATTTGGAGAGAAAGTACCTACTATGTGCCAGGCATTGTGATGTAGCACAAAATTCTCTTAGGTGTCCGCATGTCTGCTGAGAACGGACTCTCCTGTTCTTTCCATGTAGAGCATCAAGTTTAATATCGGTACCTTGCGAATGCCTCTTTGGGATCCGCCATCTCCATCCTTAGGCTAGACAAGAACTAAGAAGCGGTAACAGCACGCCTGTTGGGTAAACACAGATTTGGCAGGAGTGGTTTACTGCGGAGCCGGGGACCCTTAATTAATTATCATTGTTTATAGTACATTTTTCCCTTTTGTTTTCAAGAATGGGAATAATTCAGCAATACTATTGATAAATAAAACATAAAAGGTCAGTGATGGTTGCCTTGGTAACTGTATTTCTCAGCAAGTATTTTGTTTGCCGTGAAATGTGTCCTGGGTGATTTACTGGAAATCAGACTCTGAATGTCATGACTTCTTGTATTTGAGCTTCTTAGGCCCTCATTTAGGAGTGACAGTTCTGTGCACTTTTGGGGTTGGATTTCGAAGCCGCGGGAGTGATGGGGATCCTGGCCTTTCTTCCTCTTCTTTTGGGAGACAAACAGAAAACCGGAATCTGCGATTACAGGGAATCTGTTTGAGTCCAAGGCCTTCCCGGTTCTGATGTGGGGTTTAAGAGTTTCTGAATCATTTTGGGGATACACGAAATTCCTTAAAACTGGAATATTTTTAGGCAGAGTATGGACAATGCATATTTTCTTTAATTTTTATTTTAGAGTGCAAGTGGGAAGAGGGGCCGAGGGAGGGAGAGAATCTTAATAAGTCGGCTCCCCACCGAGCCTGGGCCCAGGGGCTTGATCTCATGGCTCTGGGATCATGACCTGAGCCGAAATCAAGAGTTGGACGCTCAACCAACCGAGCCAGCCAGGCGCCCAGACAATGCATATTTTCTAATAAGGGATGAGGCATGTGTTAAAGCATACCTTTTGATTTAATACCTATGCAATTAATTTTGAGTAGAATAAATTATTTTCAAAAAAAGTATTAAAGATGAAAATCAAAATAATTAAGCAATTACGGCAGTTGCTACCTTGAAGATTTTTGGTGGTATGAATTAAAGTTAAGTGGATAATTGGGAAAAAAAGGTTTAGTTTATTCTACGACCCCAAACAAAAGCCTGTTTTACAGAATTCATCTTACAGAAATACTTTAAATATATACACAGAAGGGATGTAACTGCCGCATTGTTTTTAAGAGCAAAAAATTGGAAGTACCCCAAAAGTCTATCTCTGAGAGACTGGTGACATAAATTATGGTCTGCCCATATAATAAATACTTTGTAGTCATTAAAAAGAGTGCTGTAGAGCTAGGTCTGCTGACAGATTTTCAAGATATGTATCAGGAGGTTGAAGACACACAACTTGCAGAATCCTGTATATGTAGAATGATCCTCTTTCTCTTAAAAAACTTACACTTTAGCGGGGCATTTGGGCGGCTCAGTTGGTTCAGCGTCCGACTTCGGCTCAGGCCATGGTCTCATGGTTTGTGAGTTCAAGCCCCGTGTTAGGCTCTGTGCTGACAGCTCAGAGCCTGGAGCCTGCTTCAGATTCTGTGTCTCCCTCTCTCTCTGCCCCTCCCCCACTCATGTTGTCTCTTCTCTCATAAATAATCTTAAAAAATTTTTTTAAAGCCTTACATTTTATGTATATCTGTAATACATATAATCTAATTACTATATTCATTCCATATTTGAATACACAAAGCTAATAACAATGGTTATCTCTGGAGACTGGGATTATGAAGGACTTTTACTTTCCAGGTTATATTTGTATATTGCTTGAAACTTCTGTAATGAATGTGAGTTACCTTTGCAATTACGGAAAAAGAAAAGATACAAAGCTTGCCATTTCAAAGGTCTAAAAAAAATCAGTTGCAGTGGATAATGCATTAAACAAAAAGACAAGAAAAATAGATGTTGTGTGTAAGTACATTAGCCTTTGTAGAAACTCTGTATTCACTGCTTATTTTTGTGTAGATACCCTGGACTTTGATGAAGTGTTTGTGTCTCTCAAACCCTTTATACCGACAGGTCTTTAACTCTTTCCTGGAACCTACCAGTTGTTTTGTTTTCCCATAATGCAGTTCTCCAGCATAGCTTTTCTCTCGATTATCGCTTTGCGAGGTAGCCTGTTTGTGTCTGCTACTCATTTGCTACCAATCGTGCTTTGATGGATGCTTTGCTTTTTGCTAAAAGAATTTTTGGTGGCCCCCATGCCAGATTTATTTTATTATAACGATTGTATAAACACTGCCCACTGGGGAATTTAGGAATGGAATCTGTGGTCCTGAGGATTTCATCTGGCTGTGGTTTGCTAGGTCCTGACTCTGTTGTATCGCATGTGTAGGCTGTGTGTGTGTCTGTGTGTGTGTGTGTGTCTGTGTGTCTGTGTATCTGTGTGTGAGTGTGTGTGTGTGTGTGTGTGTGTGTGTAGAGGCGGTGTCCTAGTCTTCCGAAACCAACCGCGACAGCTAGCGGTCTGGGAAGAGGCCACAGCGATCTGAAGAAGCACGGTCGGTTTGTCTCTTTGGAGGGGAGTCAGCAGTGCAGATAGGATTGGGGAGACCGTGCACACGGCCAGCTGTTTATGGCCGTTTTCAGTGCGAGAGCTTAGTTTGTTAGCACACAGAGCGGAGCAGAAAAGGGCATGATGTTAGGCCCTCGCCGGGAGGTTGACTGTGCCAATACAGAGAGGGTGTCTGTGAGAGTGAGGGGGATCTTAGGTCACAGCGCTGACGCTGTGGATGTTCTTTATGCATCTGGTGACTTAGTACAAATTCAGAAAACAGGCTTACATTTCTTTTGTTTTCTCCCCTGCCTTGGTTACACAAAGCTGGATAGGGAGTTCCTTTTCTTGGAAGTAACCATTGGATTCTTATCCTTGGGAACAGTATGAAAACATGCTTTTGAAGAGGTTTTATTTAAAAAAAATTTTTTTTAACGTTTATTTATTTTTGAGAGAGAGACAGAGCGAGAGCAGAGGAAGGGGCAGAGAGAGGGAGACACAGAGTCCGAAGCAGGCTCCAGGCTCTGAGCTGTCGGCACAGAGCCCGATGCGGGGCTTGAACCCATGAACCGTGAGATCATGACCTGAGCCGAAGTCGGACGCTTCACCAACTGAGCCACCCAGGCGCCCCAGAAGAGGTTTTAGATAAAAGGATTGCAGGCAGCCTTTTTCAGAAAATTACTTGATCATGATTTATATACAATAAATTAGTATGCTTAAGGTGCCTCTGTTTATTTGAGTTTTTGCAGTGCACTTTCATATTTTCCTTTGTTTTCCTTTTCTATCGACCCACACCCATCCTCTGTACCCTGTCCATCTTAATCTATCCATTCACTTTTGTATCTAATCCTACCCTACTGTATCCTACGCCGTTCATGCCTTTCATTTCTAGTCTTTCATTTAAACACATGCTGGTGGGGCCCGTTAATATTATTTTAAGACGCACCATTTGAAAATCAATGATAGAAATGACAACAGATTAAGATTGCCAAAGGGCTTGGATGTTTAATTAGTTTTGGAGTGTAGTCTGTCATTTTAGGTAGGAGCGTGTTAACTTTTTGTTACGGTGTTTGCCCTAGTTCACCAGTGTAGGAGGATGCCCAAGTGAAGCTACCGCAATAGGAGATACACACAATTTTTTTACTAAAAAATTTTTTTACTGTTTTTTATTTATTTTTGAGAGACAGAGAGACAGTGCGAGCAGGGGAGGGTCAGAGAGAGAGACACACACAGAATCTGAAGCCGGCTCCAGGCTCTGAGCTAGCCGTCAGCACAGAGTCCAACGCGGGGCTCAAACCCACGAACTTCGAGATCGTGACCTGAGCTGAAGCCGGACGCTCAACCGACTGAGCCACCCAGGTGCCCCTACACAATTTTTAAAAATGTTTGTTTATTTACTTCTGAGAGGGAGCGCGAGAGAGAGAGCGCAAGGGAGGGGCAGAGAGAGAGACAGGGAGAGAGAGAATCCCAAGCAGGCTCTGAGCTGTTGGCATAGAGCCTGACGTGGGGCTCGAATTCGTGAGTTGTGAGATCATGACCTAAGCCGAAACCAGGAGCTGGACACTCCGCTGAGCCACCCGGGCGCCCCCAGTTGATTTCTAAGCCCTCTTACTTGCTGGAGAATTTTAAACCAGGAGATCTCTATCACCCCGAATCTTTATCGTGTAAATGTTGAGTACCCTGAGTATTCAATGGTGCTGATCAGGTCTGCATTTTCTCTGTGTGGACCGGGCCCACAGAGTGTTTAATTCCAGGGTTCGGGTGCCTTCTACCACCCCGCCCGCCTGAGCTCCCCATGCCTGCCTAGAGATTAGGAACCCATCATAGGCTGGCCTCAGGCTCTGGGGCTGAGCGGCAAAGGTGAGCTAATTCTGCCCCTGGGAAAAAGAGAGGCAGATAAATCACTGGTCACCCAGTATACTTAAAAACTACATGGAAATGAGCTTGGATTATGTGGCCTTGGTCATCTTTTATTATTGATAATTTAGTGTTGACTTTGTTCCTAAGTAATTTTAACTGAATTTTAACCTTACTTTTTAGATCATAGAACCAGAACAGAAGTTACCTCCTTGAGGCTCTTGAGAATGTGGACGTAAATATATGTCTTTATTTCCTCTAGAAGCCAGCTCTGTGCCAAGACAACATTGATCCTTGATAAATGAATTGACTTGACGTGAATGTGAATTGCATACTGAATGCCGGCGACCATGGCGATACCATAATAATTCTAAAACGTAGCGAGTGCTTGCTCTGAGCGCATTAAACCCATCATCTCTCGGTTCTCACAACTATTCTATGAAGTAGGTAGTTCTAGGGCATAATTTGTTTAATTGATGCTTTTAGGAATTTGTTGTCAGATGTACATACATTAAATTTGCTCTTTGGAGGGTACGGTTCTGTCACGTGACGAATGCGTCGAGTCGTGTCCCCGCTCCACGGCACGTGACTGCCACTCAGCATACTGTTCCCACTTGCCCACACCCCTCCTGCCGACCTTTTGTAGCCAAACCTTTCCTCTGCTCGTCAAAATATGTTTATAGTTGGGGCCCGTGGGTGGCTCAGTCAGTTAAGCGCCCGACTGCGGCTCAGGTCATGATCTCAGGATTTGTGGGTTCGAGCCCTGTGTCCGGCTCTGTCCTGTCAGCTCACATCCGCTTCCCCCCTCTCTGCTCTCCCCTGCTTGTGCGCACGCTCTGTCTCTTTCTCCCTCTCTCTCAAAAATAAATAAGCATTTAAAAAAATTTATGGTTTAATTTGATTTTAAGGGAGATGTATGGAATTCAGGTAAATAATTTGTAAAATAAACCTTTCACTTTGAAGGTGAATATAAAATTTTGCAGTGACACAAGGTGAAAATGTAAAGAATTTGTTATTAAAAATTCACATTTTTACAGGGTGCCTGGCTGGCTCCGTTGGAAGAGCCTGCGACTCTTGATCTGGGGGTTGTGTCTTCAAACCCCATGTTGGGTGTAAAGATGATTTAATTTGATGTTTTAAAAATAGGTAATTATTTTTGAGAGACAGAGACAGGGAGACAGAGCACGAGAAAGGGAGAGGCAGAGAGAGAGAGAGAGAGAGAGAGAGAGAGAGAGAGAGAGAGAGAGAGAATCTGAAACAGGCTCCAGGCTCTGAGCCGTCAGTGCAGATCCTGAAGTGGGGCTCGAACTCACGAACTGTGAGATCACGACCTGAGCCGAAGTCGCATGCTTAACCACCCAAGCCACCCAGTCACCCCAAGGTTATTAAAAAGAGAGAGGGAGAGAAGCTCAACATTTTACATCCAGAAGACTTGGCCGTTTAAAGAAATCATATGCCTTGGTTTCATTTTGTTCTTTATGCACAGGATTTAGTACATTTACCAAGACTACAGCGAAAAAAATTTTTTAAAGTATTCTTTGACATCTTTTGAATTGATTCTTGGAGTTCTGTGATTTATTATGGTGTATATCTGCATCTCTTCTTAGGAGGATAGAACGCCTACTTCCTTCAGCATTATATTTACTTGTTTATTTTTCAAGTTTATTTAATTTGAGAGAGACAGAGACCGCATGAGGGAGGGAGGTACAGAGAGAGGGGGAGAGAGAATCCCAAGCAGGTTCTGTGCTGTCCGCGCAGAGCCCAATGAGATGCTCAGACTCACGAACCCTGAGATCATGGCCTGAGCTGAAACTATGAATTTGATGCTTAACCAACTGGGCCACCCAGGGGCCCTAGCGTTATGCTCATTCATCTAAGCCCTGTGGTATGAGCTTCGAGGGTGGACTTCAGTCTCCCTAACGTTTAATTCACAAAACTCTGAAACAAGTGGCGACCAGCCTGTCCTCCATTCCTTTGGTTTTGTACCTTTTCCGGCGTGTCCTACGTGGACTCGCACAGGATGCAGTCTTTCGGATCTGGCTTCTTCCATTTAACACGTTGCATCTGGAATTCATCAGTGCCGTCAGGTGCATCAGTAGCTCGTCCCTTTGCAGAGGGTGGACCCGCCAGTTTATCCATTCATCTGTCGAGGGGCCTCAAGGCTCTTTCCAGTTTGGGGCAGTCTGGGAAACGCGGCTATACATATTTGTGTCCACGTGTTTCGGTGGACCTGAGTTTTCATTTCTCTTGACTGTGATGCCCAGAGGCGGGATTGCCAGGTCACACGGTCCGTACGTGTTTAACTCGGAGAGACTGCGGAGCTCCTTCCTGGGGGCGGTTCCAGTTCTCACACCTGCCGCGATGCCTGGGGACAGTGTCCTTTGCTCTGCTTCCTTGTCTGCACTTCATATTGTCAGTGCGTGTGCTGAATTTTAGTCCTGAATCTGTATAGTCTGTCGCTGTGCATCTTACAGACGTGCGGTGGTGTCTCACGAGGGCCGTAGGAGGGCCGGTGACACGGACGCCGTCTTGGCCTCCATCTTGTTCTGGCCCCACAGTGACCTCCCTTGGGGCTGTGCCTTCCAGGCCCCCCAGAGGTTATGGAATGCTCCGACTGGAATGTGGGAAGGCTTGTTCTGATCTCCCCCAAGGTGGTGCCCAGAAGGCCCCACTCTCGGTAACTGCCTTGTGATCTCACCACTGTGCCCCTTGCTCCCTAACGGCTGGGGAGAAGGTTCCCACTGGGCAGAGGAGACCTGTATTGGGAGCACCTGCCTGGACCCCTCCCCCGGCCCCAGCTCACCCTGAGTAAGACTCTGGGTAAAGGGAAAGGAGCCAAGTGCTTTGCTTCTGGGTACTACGGTGCTGCGCCCCCCGCCCCCCCCCCCCCCCCCCCCCGCACCTCCTGACAGCGGCTTTATGTTGTATGTCCCTAACGACTCGTGTTGTCGGGCAGCTTTCCGTGTGCTTATACGCTGTCTGTGTGTTTTCTTGGGTGAAGTGTTCTCTGTTCAAATATTTTGTCCCTTAAAAAATGTTTTCTTTCTACTGTTGAGTGCTCCGCGTCCCAGCGCTGGGGATGAGCCTTTGTCTGACGTGCGCTTTGCACTGTCCCCCTGCTCACAGCTTGTCTTCTCTCAGTAGTGGCCTTCGCTGAGTTTTTAATTCTTGTAAAGTCTGTTAATTTAGCCTCTGATGGAATATGCTTTTGATGAGGTAAGCGAGGAGGAATTCTGCCTGACTTGGGGGTGTGGAGATTCTGGCCGGTTTTCTTCTAAAAGTTTTATAGTGCGGGGCGCCTGGGTGACTCAGCAGGGTAGGCATCTGACTTCAGCTCAGGTTATGTTCTCACGGTTCGTGGGCTCGAGCCCCGCGTCGGGCTCTGTACGGACTCTGTGTTGTCAGCGAGGAGCCTGCTTCAGATCCTCGGTCTCCTTCCCTCTACTCCTCCCGTTTGCGCGCGCTCTCTCTTTCTCTAAGTAAATAAACATTAAAGAAAGTTTTATGGTTTTGCGTTTTGCATGGAGGTCCGTGATTCATTCCGAGTGAACTTTATCAGAAGTTGTTGGAATACAGTTTATCTTTCTTCATATGAATGTTTTAGAACATTTGTTGAAAGGACTTCTCCTCTCTCTTTGTCGAGCATCAGTTGACCGTGTTTGTGTGGCTCTATTTTTGGACTTCTCTCTGTTGAACTGATGTGTCTATCTTTTTTGCCAGCGGAGGTAGATGAGGTTTAAACCCCAGATTCCTGACGAGGAAACAGACTGAGTCACGGTCAAATGAAGCACCTTGGCCCGAAGTAATTCAGCGAGCACCCGATTGATGGAGCACTCAGACCACTGCCCTCTGACCCTCAAACCCACGTCATGCTACGTTACCTTAGCACCTGTCCTCCTGTTCGTCATTGCGCTTGAAAGTTTTTGGCAGAAATGTCTTGGGAAGAGATGTGACAGGTGGATCTCAGAGTTGTCTGAAATGTGAAACCAGAGTGTCCCCCCACCCTCCACGTCCAGACTGTTAGTGATCCGACAATGTTATCAGTCTCTTGAACATGGTATAATGCTGTTGCCCCGCTCCAGGACAGCTGTAGGTCATTTTCCTTCATTTTAAAGAGAGTAATAGCAATGGAGATGGTTCCTTACACGGTAAGAAAAGAATGTTTAGGATTTGTGAATGTGAGAACACAGATGGGCTGAGAGAGACTTGCATCCAGATGGTTTGTGCAGGGAACCTGGTAAGAGGTGAGAGAGTGACACTAATATGGCAGTGAATAATAAATTACCATTTCAATATTGGCAAACTGGCGGATTTTGAAGAATGCCATATTTAACTTCTGATTTAACATTTTTTTAATGTTTTTTATTTTATTTTTGAGAGACAGAGAGAGAGAGTGCGAACAGAGGAGGGTCAGAGAGAGAGGGAGACACAGAATCAGTAGCAGGCTCCAGGCTCTGGGCTGTCAGCACAGAGCCCGACGCGGGGCTCAAACCCACGAACCGTGAGATCATGACCTGAGCTGAAGCTGGACGCCCAACCGACTGAGCCACCAGGCGCCCCTAACTTCTGATTTTTAAAAACTAAGCTTGTATTTTGATAGGTTCATAACGAGGCCTACATGTGTGCCTATATATATTTAGTGATGGAAACATATTTGGAGAATCCTCTCCAATGACTGTAGCCTAGGCTCTAAGTTCCCTTTTTTTTAAACTGAGGTAAAGTTTATCTCTAACCTGATTAGTTCCAGGGGTCCGACATGATTTGATTTTGGTATGCATTGTGAAATCATGGTAAATCTGTCACCATGCATGGCTACAGAATTTTTTTCTTGTGAGAACTTTGGTTTTTTATGTTTATTTATATTTGAGGGTGAGAGAGAGTGTGAGCCGGGGAGGGGCAGAGAGAGAGAGAGACACGCAGAATCTGAAGCAGCTCCAGGCTCTGAGCTGTCAGCACAGAGCCCGATGTGGGGCTTGAACCCACGAACCGTGAGATCATGACCTGAGCTGAAGTCGGACACTCAACCGACTGAGCCGCCCAGGCGCCCCGCACTCTATTCTTATATATGCTTTTCCTTCTGCGAACCCACTTATTTATTCCCTTTCTTCAGAGACCAGGCACTCTAAAGCGCAGATCTACGTCCCGTTGTTAAACGTCCTTTCCCTCTGAGGGCTCTGCTGTCTCCGTAACCCGAGGACACAGCTTCCAGGATGGACTTTTTCGGCAACTTAGACGCGAGCTGTTTCTCCCACCCTTACAAATCAGCAGCCATTCTCAATTTCCCCTCCGTCTTCCAGAAGGTAGACTTACTCTTTGGAACCTCACAATCATTTCTGACCTCTCTCTGTCTCTGGCAAGTCCATAGCCAGTTTCTGCTGATTGTTTTCTAGGTAGTTGGTTTGGACCAGCTCCTCTCCTTACTGTGCCTTCCGTGGCCCCTGGTTCTCTTCCCCCTTCCTTGATGTGCAGCCGTGCGCTTAGCTCCGTGCCTTGCCAGCTCCTGTCCGGGCACCCCCTGCACTCCGGACCAGATCTGGTTTCGTTACCCTGTTCTACTCATTCTGCGCACGATGCCCCCCTTCTCGGCCGGGATCTCCGCAGCTGCTGAGCCGGGGCAGAACTCAGGGCCATTTCTCTTTGCAGCCTTCCAGCGCCCTGCAGGTGGGCCTGCTCTCCCCTCCCTCTGATCCCCCTGATCCCCCTGAGGCGCAGCCAGCCTGGTGCCCGGGCCAGCGGAGTATGCTCAGAAATGGAAATGCTCAGGCCCCACCCCAGACCTGGGGAACACGAACTCTTGGTGGGGTTGGAGGAAGGGCAGTGGTGTGCATTTAACAAGGCCTTTGGGTGCTTTCTTGCTTGGTCATCCCTGCCCTGCATGTCCCCAGCTCCCGTGCCCATTCCCAAGTGCTGGGAAGCCTTACCATACTCCTGGCTCCCTCAGTTTTGTAGCATCTCTCTCTCTCTCTCTCTCTGTCTCTCTCTCTCTCTCTCTCTCTCTCTCTCTCTCTCTCTCTTCCAATTTGAATTCCTGTTTCTCTTTTGTAGCCATTTCTATTCTTCCTTAAAATATCAGGTTCAAAATTCTCATCCTTGAGAAAGGCTCAGTTCACTCTCTGGGTAACAGGTGTTCAGCTTACACTGCCCTCCTGTGTCTATGTTGATCAGGCCCCCTCTGTAAGGGGTTTGGGTGACGGGCCATCTGCCTGTCCCATCTTTTCAGCAGGAAGGATGGTGTAATGCACTCGCTGAAACTAGGCTGGCGTCTCCTTGGTCCGTATTTTCTGGTATGTCAGTTTCACTGGAAGATCTGAGGGAAAGGCTAACAAATAAAAGCCACAAACATATTACCATGTAGAACAGAACGTAACGTGGGCAGAAGAGTCTTAAGGTTCGCCGTGCTCCGGACTCTGGCGAGGTCTCCAGCCAACCTGACGCGCGCCTTCGTCTCCACTGGTGTTGGCGGCGTTCTGGCTGACGTCCGCGACACTCTGGCTGGCTGACGTCCGCGACACTCTGGACGATGTGAGGAAAGGGAGCTTGGGCTGCAGACCGTGAGGCCGCTTGGGACGCCTGGGTCCTTTACTTCCTGACAGCGGTCGATGCCCAAGTTGGGCCTTAGTTTCCTCCTTTGAAAAATTAGGGTCCTGTTGCCTGTTGTTGGGTTGCAAGGATCAAGGTTTGGTGGATGGTATTTCTGCACAATCCCCGTCCTATATTAGGGGCTCTGTGAATGGGACCTTGTACTACGAACTGTACTAGCCCAGGGCTTTTGTTTCTTGAATACTGCATCGTAGGAGTGTTAGTGTCTGCATCATGGGCGCTTAGTCAACGTATTGAGTGATGTGTAGTGTTTCATGGTTCTTTTCTGTGCACGCATGCTAATTTGTACAGGGCTTTGAAGTTTTAGTGCTTTATAATCGTTAATGAATGGCAAGAAATATTACTTGACTTTTTGACAAATGTATTGCATTTCTTAAAATTTTCCCATTCAACTGTACTTTTAATGGATGAGAGCTTACTTTCTAATAGTATCTGTAAGGTTTTTATGGTTTTTTTCCCGTGGAATAAATTAGGCCGGCTAAATGGGCTTTTTGACACAATGCCCTACCAAGAATGTTGTTTCATTGTCAATGGCTAGTTTAATCAGTACTAGTTGAAGACAATTTCAAACGACTCTTGCACTTGGTTCTTTATTTAGTTTTTATTCCTAACACGTCTAATTAATGGGCCTGTCCAGTGGTCTAATGTGGAGGCGAGAAGACGACATTATGAAAAGTTTCATCGTTACAGCGGCAACTAACATTCCGGACAGACGCCGTGGTTTACAGAGGACTTTGGCGCCCCTTGCACCGTGCCCCCAGCACCCTGTTCTTTTAGCCGTAGTGCGCATCATGGAATTGGCTGCTTAGGAAACGGTTAGGCACATGGATGACTCGCCCAAAGTTACAGAATCAGAAGGTAAAACAGAAGCTCTGGAAATCGAGGCTAATACGGTCGTGATTACAGCTCCACGTGTGGGGCTAAGAGACCACTTGGTTTCATGCCGTCCCAAAGACATGTCTCCCACACCTGTCGTCAGCCCGCCTGGGGTTCCAATCCTGGCTCTGCTCCTTCCTTTGTGACCTGAGGCAAGTCATTGAACCTCTCTGGGCGTCAGTACCCGCATTTATAAAATAGGATAATAGCGTCCACCGTACAGAATCGTTGAATTAAAACTGGTAAATATATATGAAATCAGTAGGATAGTCCCCAGGACATAGGAAGCACTGTGTGTTAGCTATTATTATTATAACGGGGTAGCCGAGGTGCCTTGTAGGAAAGGTGGGTGACTGTACTTAGACATAACTCTGATTATAGAGGTGGAAATTCGAGCTGACGTTAGTGTTTGTTCTGGCAGAACCATTGAACCCTTAAGCCAGCCTCTACTACGGTAGAATCTATATTTTGCATTTCAGGCAGATACATGCCCCTGTCTGGATTTTCCTATAGACTTAAGTTTATTTACTGACCCTGGGATAAAGGCAAATTTGGAGCATCTGACTTCTTTTTAAAAACTCAAACCCCAAAACCCACAAGAGAACTATAACGAGGTGTCTTCCCCCCCCTCCCACTTCCTGCCCCGGCGGATTGTTTTTTTCCGTTCTGAGAGCCCCACGCCACTAAGACGTAAGGCACATTGGCCACGTCAGGATGACTAAGTCGTTACTTGCTTTCTTTAGAAATGTTAGTCTTTTCACAAGAGAAACAAATATCCTATTTGTGAAGTTTTATCTGTTCTTCTGGATTTGGCAAATCACCTGTTCTGGGCGAACCCTCATCATTGTAGCGAAAGCCCCACATCTGGCCGCCCTGGAGCCTTCTCTTCTCGGTCCTGTCCCATCTCACGTAATGTGGTGCCTTACAGTCTTACGTGTAATTTTATTTTCTTGTGGTTTAGCTTAATTGTTTTTTCAGTGAACAGTATCCTTTTCACCACACATGGAAAAATGGGAAATATTGGAAGTAGCGAATTTTGCAGACTGCAAATTCTTAGTTTTTCCTTTCGTATGGATAGCATATGCAGAAGGCTCTAAATGAGTCTCTTTGTGTATGAAATCCACAGGCTGAGTGTAGCACCTGGTTATGAAATGAAATACTTATAGGAATATATTCACTTTTAATTTATTAATGGCTATAATCAAGATGAAAAGCTTTTCTTAATAATTAATGTCAAGAAGAGAAGTGTAAACTTAAGACAAGTTTATGATTTCTCTCCAGAGGATGCATGGATGTGACTTGGTTGGTGATTTAAAGAAAATTTTCTCCCCCTTTTGTTTGCGGGTGCTTATGTGTTAGCCTGGGCTTGCTGTCCAGTTAGGGGCAAACCCTACCGTCCCTGTAAACCCATCCGCTCTTGAACGAATGAGAATATTTTAGCTTTCTCTCATCATTTTGAAAAAACTTTAAGATGACAATGGTATTGATCCAACTGGCCCTGTCAATGGCTCCTGGTTTTCTATGCCTCACAGCCTTTGAGGAGGGGCTTGGGGACAAGTCCCCTCTTTTGGAGTGTGAGCCTCTGTGCCTCGATAATGCTCAGTAAAGCTCCACACGGAAAGGTCTAGCAAGTTGAGTGGCCTGGGGAACATTTAGGAGACACTGTGGGACTGGGCATCTTTGGTGCTGGTTCTGGGGCTTCCGTCCATCATCTTGGGATCATGGCTCTCCGGAGCCTGTGTCCTCCCATCCTTTCTACCTCCAGTCAGTTGGGTTTGCGCGTTCGAGCACATCCCGCTCCGTGATCGGCAGCCTTTGTGTTAGGTGCCCACTCTGAAGTGTTCCGTATCGTTTAGAAGGTCGAAGTCGTCATCAGCGACTGAGGCCTAATTTAGATTCTGAAATCGAAATCATTGTTGAAGAAGACTGCTCTTTCGCTGCCGACGTCTTCCGCGCATCACGAGGGTGCTCATCAGAGAGCAAGCGCTCACCCGGTCTCTCGTCATATAAAAGCGTTTTTAATCCCTCTTAACAGGTGCTGCCGCAGTTTATTTATAACCGATGCATTAAAATGAAAAATACTGAAAGAGTCCTAAGTGGAAGGTGGCTATTGAAATATTGCCATATTTAAATGATAGAATTTTATCAGGCTGATTTGTGGAAAGGACGAGCCAGTGGTGGCGGCTCGGTGCTGTACTTACTCACTGGCTTCCTGTAAGTTTGGAAGGTGCTTTCTTGCTGCGGTTCCGCAGACGGGAGTCGTGCAAAATCGGGGTCGCGCGATGGAATGGACGGCTCCTTTGCATATTCATAATCCCATTCCTCCTTGGTCAGCCTTCAAGCTCTGTGACATTTCTGATCTTTATGAAGCGTGACACATTTGCGAACTCTTCTGGCTTTCTAGACTTACCGCAGCACACAGCCTGGAGCTCCTCGGTCAAGGAACGGTCGAGAATGGTTCCTTGAAGCCCTTTCTTCCCAGTGCAGGGTTGATGTCACGTGTAGGGGAGGCGAGTGCACACCTGAATATTGGTGCAGCCTGCCGGCCCAGAGGCGCCCCGAAGCGCTGGGAGTTCTTGTTGATTTCCATCTCTACCGCATTTTGTCTTTCCTTGGAAACCTCACCGGAGACTGAAGTCGTCGGGCTGTATTAATGGATGTTTATGTTGTCCTGTGACAGCTGGTTTTGCTAATTTGTTTTTACAGGGCAGTTTATAGTAAATGAATGGCATGCTGAACATTTTACTGAGATTTCAGATTATCTAAAGAATATTTTCCGGTTTACTAATTGGTAGATAATGCTGAGTACATTGATGTTGACATGAGCAAATGGATTTAAAATGATTTGAAGTGAGCTTCATTAAAAGATGTTCTAATCACAGTCAGCAGGAAATGTCAGACTAGTTCTGCCTTCGCTCACTCTGGTGGACCAAGAACCTTTGTAGACCGAGGGTGCTTGGAGGCCGTGCAGCTGCCGGGTGGCCCGGGGTGGGGGAAGGGACGGAGGCTTCTTCACAGCGTTTGTGGCTCTTAACGTTTTTACCAGAAAGTAAATAACATATCAATTATTAACTACCTGTATGGCTAAGTGAACATCTCTGAAAATCCTGGGTGTGTTGCTGGATTCCCACAATGCATTCTGGATTGGCTACTTGGAAATCGGGTTCGCTGCCCACTCAGAACTGGGAGGCAGTAAGTGACTTGGTACCCATTCCAGCAGAAATCTATTCCAGGATTAACGCTAATGTGCTCATCAAAACACCAAGGAAAAGCCAGGCGGATGCATTTTAAATTCACTCCTTAAAACGTAAACAACATCAGTTCTACTTTTCATGCCTGGAAAATGGTATAGAGACTGTTTGATCAAAATTGACCCTTGATCAAAATTGACCCTTTGGTGGTGGTGGGGGTTGGGGAGGAATCTAAGGATTTCATATACAGAGAGTAGATAGCATAGTGAGGAAGGCAGATTCTGGAGTAAGATTTAGCTTTTCCCCTACCAGCTGTGTGACTTCGTACAGACGCCTTGACCTGTCTGAGCCCTAATTCTCTTCTCTGTAGAGATCATTCTAATCTACAGAGAGTCTGTTCTAATCTCTCCCTTGTGAGGGTGTGAGAGTAGCTATCTCTGTCTGTTTATAGCTGTAAAATGCATATTGCAGTAAAAGGCACTTGGTAAGGGCTCTGTCAATGTTAGCTACTGTAACCAGAGTAAATTTATTTCCTCCCTGAGATCCCTATGGGAAGGCCGTGGGCTTCATATGCCGAGGCATTAGCCGCACCTCTTCTTTCCGCTGACTTTAAGTTTTATGAATACCTCTCCTGTCACTCAGAATATAGCTGTCTGGAACCTCGAAAGGTACTTGCTAAGGGTAGGGTGACATTACCGCCAGATGCGAAGATTCCAGCTATTGTGGAAGCTGGCTGTGGAATCTGGTTCTGCTCTTTGGGTCCCAGCAACATGCCGTTTTCCTTCAAGCCCTGACACCGCGGGCTGGGGCAGTGGTGCTCCCGGGCAGAGATCAAGGGCTCGAGTCCTTTCACAGGAAAACTCACATGATGCAGGCGTGTGTAAAATGCTAGTGAAATCTGGCTACATGGCAAGCCACCGGTCCCTTCCCTTTTCCTCATGAGCGTCCGATCTGCCCTGCTGAGCAGCTGTACGGTTTGGGAAGCTGTTCCAGAGCACTTCCGTGGGGCAGCCCGACTTCGTAACAGTGTGAGCTCCATGCCAGGGGACAGCAGTGCCTCCCCGTAATCACCGTGAGCATCGTACCAGATCAGGAGGTTGATAAAGTACGCCGACACTGGGAGAGAATGTACTGGACCACGCAGACCACATCCCCACGTGACCTGGTGCTGCTGCTCAGCCTCTAGCCATAGCGCAGGCGGGTTTGGCCTGTGTGCTCGGGGACGAATTGTCTCACTCTATCTACTCAGGGTTCCGAGGGACAGCTCAGAGTCGTGTTTGGTTTCTGGTTTGTTTCCTCCCCCACCTAATGCCACAGTGTTTTAAAGAGGGCGGGGGAAGAGCAAAACCCTTCCTCCCTAGAGTGACCCCATGAGCTTTTCAGTGTTTCCGGTAAACTGTTCTGGAAATGTCCTAACCTGGGACGATTTTAAGCGCAGGACGGCCGCCTCTGTGGACAACAGCGAATGCGAAAAAAGGCGCACCAGACTGCAGATGTGGTTTGTGGGTTCGTCGGGACTCCCCTTATCAATGGGGAAATGGGGCTTAAGTCAGGCTTAGAAATCGAGAAAAACGCTTCAGGGACGTGACTAATGTCTCCAGCGTGCCCTACGCTACATAAACCCATTATGCGCTTTAATTTAATGTTCTCTGTAAAGATTCAGGACCTGTCAGGAAAAGGAAAGAAACAAGCAATCCATCTTCAGTGAACTGTGAATAGATTTTTATATATTTTAAAATACACATTCACCTAAAACACGCTTTTCCCTTCATTCAATTTTCTCCACGTCTGGTCCATTCCCTATCTCGCGCTGCCACTACCCAGGCTGCCTGCGCATTGTTTTGCTCAGTGAAATAAGACTAATGTGTTAAATATTTAACATTGCTAATTGATTCAATGTAAAGGCAAAGGAGTAGAAGCCGCCTGCCTCCGCGGGCCCGTCAGCGCACTCCAGCACACAGGACCGCAGAAAGTCTGAATGCAAGATGATTCATCTCTGATGATAAGACAGCATTTCTTACAAGTGGTGATGGGCCCGGGCGGCGGGGGGGGTGAATTAACGTGCACCTGGGAGCTGGAGAATTGACTGTTTCTGAAGAAAATCTGGCTCCCCCCCCCCCTGCCAAAGCGTTTTGTTTTCAAGCGTCAGGTATAGATCGGTAACTGACCAGGTGGCTGTGTCCTTTCAGTGATGTCCTCTCCTCTGCGGGCTGGGAGCGGGGAAACACTTCCTGCACTTCACTAAAGCAAGCTGAAATTTGCTGATGATTTTAATTGATGAGGGAGGAAGTAGAAACCCCGGTGGGTCAGTGAGAATTTTTCCATTATAAAAACATAACCTTTCAGAGAGTACCCAATGGCGGCAAAATGTCAGGTGCCTGGAATTTGACAAAGGAAGGGAAGCAGATCTGTATTAAGTTTCCTATAATAGGCTTCTGAACCATGAATGTACATATGTGCCCTGTTCTCTTTTAAAGTTTGGCTGCCGTGTGTCTGTGAAAAGGAATTCTGACGCTGACCTCATTTTTGGCTTGGGATTTTTTTTTTTTTAATGGGAGACGGCTAATGACATGTTAAGTGATGGCCTGAGACCGGGAAATGTGGATATCGGGAGTTCGTCTTTGCTGTGTGTCCTGTAGGGAGGGGTCACAGTGAACGGAGGCAGGAATAGAGCCGTTCCAGTGGTCGTGGTCAGAAGTCGTAGGAACCAGGAGGATAAACTGGTGAGATAAAGCTGAGGGCCAACCACACAGAGTCTGCGATCTCCCCGGGGAGACCCAGGGGTGGCCTTCAGGCAGGCCTGTGAGTCTCCTAAATTGCATGCCGTGTTCTGCGTGCATCTTTCCGGAAGGATCCATGTTTTAATAAGTCTTAAAGGGTGAGCTCTCTGAAATCTACTCCTGCCGGCTGTCTTACGTGCCTGTTTTATGGCTTACCATGGGCTTTTCTAGGTCAGGGCATCCCCCCCGCCCCCCCCGCCAGCTACCGCTTTTCCCTTCCTCATTTCTGCCCCTTTTCCCCTTCACCCCACTGCCTGTAAGGTGCGAGCCCTTGAAAAAAGGTCGATATAGGCGCTAGTCCTATGGACCGACATACAGACTTGCAGGGCCTTCCTGAAGCCTTCCTGCCGTCAGGTCCAGCCGACAGACTGCCACCCAGGCAGCACTGGGGCAGGACAATTAGGTCGTGTCTGATTGCACCCCTTACCTGGTGGCTACTCAGCTATTTCCCAACAGAATGATAGTTTTCTGTCTTGCTTTCTTTCCTCCCTCCTCCTCCTCCTCCTCCTCCACACCAAAAAGAAACTAGAATATTTAATAGGCTCCCAGGTCTCGGCCCTGGTGTTCTGCGTTTTCATTCAGTAGTAGATGAGACACAGCCGATTCGCTGAGGATCCGATTAGCAGAGGCGGTGGACCACGCCAGCCCACCGTGCTGAGCGCAGGTCCCCGGGGTGGCCAGACCTAAGTCGGGGGGGGGGGCGCAGCGGAGGGGGCGCAGGGCGCGGACAAACCGAGGGGCCCACGATTGGCTGCCGGATGTCACCCAAGGTCAGGTGCGAGGCTGTCGTGTCTGGTGTAACTCTGTTTTGCTCTCGGGCTGTGGGTCTGTCCCCGACGCGGGGGACGCCCGGCCCCTGTGCTGCGCGGGGCCGCCCCTCAAGGTCACGGGGCACCGCCCCCGGGCCTTCGTTAAGCACTCCCTTCCTTACTTGCCTTGCCGTCTGTGGCACCATTAGCCCGTTTCCTTTTAGAAACATCACTGCTTCTGCAGCACCGCTCCTGCCGCGTTGGGGCGGGGGTGGACTTTCGGGGTGGGCTTGCGCAGGCTCTTCCGGTTGAAGGTCTCCCCCGTGTCTTGTCCTGAGCTTTCTTCCCTCGTTTCCACGGGCACCCGCTTTGGCCTTCTAGACCTCTTTCAACCCACACTTCCAGGGCTGCTGTTTCCTGCCGAACCCCCTCCCCCCGCCCCACTTTTTAAAAAATCTGAACGACATTGTCAACTACCTGCTCTTCTTGCCGTGCCCGAGAGTCCCACGTCCCCCGAACCTTCTGTTGTTGGAAGCAGGACTTCTCTCCCCAGATTCCCCATCTCTGTTCCCAAACACATAATACAAACAAATACACCAAAGAGACAACCCCCTAGTTAGGAAGGCTGTGCCGGCAACGGGCAACGGCCGCCCACGGCAGGTCCTAAGCCCCGGCCTGTCCTTGATCCCCCCTCTCTCCTTTCCTAGTCTCCGCCCTTATAGGCAGCCCCCCCCCCCCCCCCGGGGCCCCCGGACTCTTCATCCTCCTTCCGCGCCTGGGGCGTCAGCCGTCCCCCGGTTCTCTTGACCTTTCTGATCACACCTTTCTCACTTCGGACTTCCCATTGCCACGGTTCGGGGTCAGCTCTTTATTCCCCTGTGGCTTTTTTCCCCACAGACCCCAGCCGTCCCATGTATGCAAACCGGTTTATCTTCCCTAGCACGTGCTCATCGCTACCCGGCCCCACGTCTTCAGTGCTCTGAAAGCCAGTTTCTTTGGCCTGCTGGGCGCGCCCCCTGTGCCCCTCTGCCAGTCTTGGTCTCGGTTTGCCATCCATGGTTGTCCGCTGCTTACCCCTGAGAATCTTTAGCATTTACCTCTTTCTGTACCCTTTTATTGAGATACTATTCACCCTTTACAGTCCTGTGTGAAGAGGAAGTCTTCCTCGAGCCCTTGGCTTTATCTGAACTCCTTATTCTTTAGAGTTATGATACTCCATTTTGATTACTTATTTGTTTCCATTTTATCCTACCAAACTGTAAGTGTGGACAGAATAGGAGCTTTCTTTTATATATTATATATAAATTTTATATGCCCCCTAGCACAGTGCCACTTCCATGTTAGGGGTCCGATAAATATTTATTGAATGAATTAATGACCTCGCACACTGAAACCCTGCGTCAGGTTAGCCGTCTCTAACCCAAAGTTACTAAAGATCTGTTCGCACTAAAGATCTCTCGTCTAATTGTGTTTGGAGCGTTTCTACTTAGCCATGCAAATTAGCCTGGGTTCATAGGCTCGGAACCTGAAATAAATTAATCCGTCTACTTGAAAGCAACCAGACTGTGGCTGTTGAAAGGTTTTAGTAAGAGGAAGATGGGGAATAGCCAGTGACCAAATGCCGATGTAAGAGATGTGCTCTTTCTTTTTCTTTCTGGCGTGTGGGCAGTGTCACCCAGGCCAGAACCACAGCAGTAGGGTTGAGTGAGTGCAGACGGGAGAAGACAGGACAAAGCCCGACCATGTTAATTACTCAAACAACTTCGTGATTGCTGTTCTCGTTCTGTTCTTACCGTGTATTGTCACTTTAAAGAAGATCCTGCATCTAGTGCCCTTGAAGATCTTTCGGGGGATTCTGAAAGCCCAGCAGTGCAAAGTCAATGCCTGGCCTGCAGAGCCTGAGACGCATTTCCTACAGCTCTTGGTTACTTGTGGGAGAGGATTTTGTCAAACTCCCCAGTCACGCTGTGTGCCGCGGAGTCGTGTTGTTTCGGGCCATTTGTAAATATTGTGTGTCGCCCTTGCCGCACCTGCAAAGCCTGGCCTTTGGGACTGATCTTAAGAGCTGTTTACAGTTGTGACAAACCGATACCCGTGGCCAACGGGAGAAGGTTTGCACCGGGGAGTGCGCCTAGATGAACAGAACGGGAGCGGCTGTGTGGCTCCTTAACCCTGTGCGGACGGGCTGGGCTGCAGCGTTTGCTGCCCGGAGATAAGATTGAGATGCTGAAAAAGCCCGGGCTTTGCCGGGAGCTTTCTCGAGAAACAGAATCTTCTTTGTGAGCCTCCTGCCGACGGTTTGGGGGCTGCTTTGCAGGTACCAACGTGTCTGAGTCCATGTGTGGTTCCAAAATTTAAATCCTATTTGTGGGAAATCAGTAGAGGGTTTAATAGAAGGTTAAACAAATTACACACATACACACAGCAAGTCTGGCCTGAGTGTGGAAGGGCCAGGAAGTCTGAATGTTATGGTGAAGCACTGGGAGGTAATTTATTTCTAAAATTTATTGAACCCACTGAAGCATAAGCGTGAGGATAAGAGAAACCATATGCACATATGGTCCAGAATGAAATTCTTCAGATTTCTGAGATGGTTGCAACCAGTGACTAAGCCGTTCTGAATTAACTTTGTGTGCGGAAGTCTTTCCAATTTAGTCTCTCCAGGTTCACTAGCGGTGGGAAGACAGCTGCCCCCCGCCCCCCGTTCGAATGGACCTTCCAGGAGGGAAGAAAGCCCTGCCTGCTCAGCCTGGCTCTCGCTGGTGGGGGTGGGGGTGGGGGTGGGGGCGGGGTGGAGAAGAGAGCTCTGTGTCTCTTCGGGAGAGAAAGGCAGGTCTGAAAATCTCGCTCCTGGCTTTTGGTTGTGCCAGAGAAAACGTTCATTGCGACCTTCTCGTTACAGATGTTTTAAAAAATATAAAACCGCGACCAGACAATGTACTTATTTGGGGGGGGGGGTGGTGCTTAAAGTTCTCTGTTAAAGCTAAGCCTTATGTGGGGTGGGGAGTCGGGGAGGAGTCAGCTAATACGTACATTTGTGGTAGAGAGGGATCTGCAGCAAGATCTAATCAGAGGAGGAATCAGAAGGGAGCAGACCAGAGACAAATTGCCGAGTGGAGTACAGACGCACATTGTGCGGGGTAACACTCTTTTCCATTCATTATTACAGCTATAATTATGGAACCCAACATATTTAATTGGCACGGTGTACTCTTCTCTACTGAATAGATTGCATTGTTCCCAGTGAAAAAAACCCTTCTGCATCGTGAATCCATGCACATGTTGCTCTTTGGCTCTCGAGAGCTTTCTTTGTTTACGTGATGAGTGATTAACCGAATCGCGGAGTCTTGCTTCGCGTCATCGCGAAGATGAAGTCGGGGAGGGGGGTATCTGCTCTGCCTTAACTTTGAAGGGCTTTGATTAATTAAAAAAAATCTATTAGATCTTCGAGTACGTGGGCCTCAACTTAGAATATGTAAATGTGGAGACAGCAATCGAGTTTCCCATCTGGGCTGGTCTTTCATCTTCTTCCGGAGGACCTGTTGAAAGGAGATGTCTGGTGGGATGTTCTTGGCGCCCGTGAGGTCGTGAGTGTCAGATGCGTGTTCCCGCGGAGGCGTGGGGCCACCAGAGCCCCGCAAACAGAGCAGCAGCGCTGGTGGGGGTGCGGGCGAAAGGGACCTGATGTGGGACGTGGAGGCGAAGGCTAGAGACTCGTTTCCCAACTTGCAAGAAACGCGTGCCCGGACCCGGACGGGGCGGGGCGGGCCGTCCTGAGGTCGTCACAGCCGACATTTGTGAACACACGCCGTCCGCCAGACGTTTACATGTTCGTGGCCTCCCTGGATTCCGCGGCCCGTCTCGGGTCTACGCTCGTCCCCATTTCTCTGATGAGGAGAGCGCGTCGGGTGGATTACTTCATTTCCAGCTCTGGCGATCACACGGCTGACAAAGCTGGGCCTCATCCGGGTGCTGCTCCCCGTGAAGGCCTCGCCGTGTGTGCGCTTTGCCGCAGAACAGACTGGAAGAGCATCGCGCACCGTTCTAATGCCCTAATCCCAGTCCTGTTGTCCCGCGCCGCACAGAAGCGTTTACAGTTTGGAAGGGTGCAGCCGGACGCGGTTTGGAGGCTCTCCAGGGCCTGGAGGGCGCCGTCCGTGCCCTGGCCCGCGGGATCGTGGTCCCTGGTGAAGACGGCCAGGGGCAGAGGAGCGCGTGCCCGGCGCTGTCCTCCGCGGGAGCCACAGGTAGTGCCGCTGCTCTCGGATGCAGAAGGTCTCCGGTTCAATTTCTTGCTGGAATGGATTCTTCACAAATAAGGATAATCCTCCATTTGATGTTTCTTCACATGGATTCCTTCTGTATTCCGCACTGTCCACACTGGGCTTTGCGGTTTTTATATATTCTTGCCAGAATGCGCTTATTCATTAGCTGTTTTTATTAGTGTTACGGTTGAGATGACATTTTCCATTCTAAACTCCAATATTCTGTGGCCTTTAATTTTACAAAACAATTACCTATCAGGCTGAAACTCCTTAGGCTGCTTTTCGTCTCAGAGAGGAGATTTGGGGGGAGGTTTTTCAAGTCTGTTCCACTTTCCTGGCAGCCTAGACATTTAGATTCATGTAAGTGCTCTTTAAATAAAGTTGCAATTGCTTAATTATTTAAACAAACGGGAGCTGAATTATTTAAGGATTTTTCTGGCAAGACCAAAGGTTCCAGATTTTTTCTCCTACCCCTCTACTCAGAATTTTGGGAATTCCTCTGTTCTTTCTCTGCAAACCCTAGACACATTTTTTTGGGGACCTCCTATGTAGATTAAGCCCATGGATTAAAAAAATTTTTTTTAATGTTTATTTATTTTTGAGAGAGAGACAGAGCATGAGCAGGGGAGGAGCAGAGAGAGAGGGAGACAGAGAATCTGAAGCAGGCTGCAGGCTCTGAGCTGTCAGCACAGAGCCTGATGTGGGGCTCAAACCCACAAACTGTGAGATCATGACCCTAGCCAAATTGGACACTTAACCGACTGAGCCACCCAGGTACCCCCAGCCTGTGGATTTTAAAAGTCTAGTTTGAGATTTTAGTTTCCACTCAAATGTTTACTTCAAGTTACATCTTTTTGATATAACATTATGGTTAAAATGAAGACTTTCATCAAATTCAGTTTGCTGAGCCACTCCTGGGTGAAGAAGAGAGGGGCATGGAGGAAAGAGCATCTGGGGACCAAAAGACCTGGGCCTGGATGCTGACCCTGGCGTCTGTGTGGCTCTGCCTTGGACTTTACAGAGGTACTTGACCTCTCCGGGTGGATTTCCTCTTCAGCAGCCCACCTCCTAGGGTTGAGGACGGGGCTAGGGAAGTGTATGCAAAAGCCCTTTTCGTAGCTTACATTTAGTAAACACTCAGTTTGTAGGAACTAAGGAAGTCTGTGCCAGGCGCTTGCCAACCTTGAGGAGTTCTGAGGCGGATAAGACCGAGAGCGAGGTTCCTGTCCTTACTGGCAAAGCGTTTTAAGCAGAAGGAACAGTATCAGCGATAGGTTTGGAGCCGTGCAGGTCCTTTGGTTATTTGGCTAACTGATATTCCAGTGCACCTCATCTTCACATTAGTGTAATTGGGACTAATAAGTTGATAAGGTGTTTTTGAGGTTTAAAATACACATGACATGCGTTACTTCATTTGATCCTTGCAAAAGCCCTAGGAGGCAGACGGGGATTACCGTCCCCACTTTATAAGGGATTTGAGTGATTTACCCAAAATCACAGGTGTTGGAAGGACCAGCATCAAAGCTCAGGTGCTCGCATCTCCTGTCCGGTGCTCTTCCTACTGTAACGTTCAGCGGATCGTATGTCTTATCTGTGCACGCAAGGGCTAAGCCTTTAATGACAGTTCAATGAGACTTTCAGAATTTTCTTTTTTGCTTAAACATTTTCACTCAAACTCCTCTGATTTAAGATAAAATTATACAAAGTTGAAATGAGGTTATGTCTTAGCTTTCGTACGTGCATCACTTGTGACCTTGTAATTAAAAAAAAAAGTGTAGGTGTGTCCTCCCCTCCTGGCTAACCTTGTCCAGTCAGATTTCCACCTCAGTATGTCTTGTAGTGTCTCACCGAATGGGCAGACCCCTGCTTGCACGGATTTGCTACCCAGTTCTGCCTCGTCTTCTCCATTAGTGACAACAGTGCATCTTGGGGGGCAAGTGTTCTAAGGGCCCGCATTTGTTTCACTAGACTTGACTCGAGCGGGTTAGACTTTTGCCAAAACGGTAGCTCTTCTCCCGTCATTGATTATTAAAAGCGAACGCATGTCCAGGAAACCAGCCCTCCCCTCCCCACTCCTTGCCGTCCAGGAAGTGTGCCACTCACTGTCCCGTCTGCGGGACGTTCGACACGAAAGGCAGAGCACGGCCCACTTCTCACAGACTGCTTCCCTCGAGCCCCGAGGTTGCTTGTGGACCTTGCCAGCTATCGGCATTTCCAAATAAGCATGCAGAGCATGGGTGGTCTTTGGATATGAAGCTGCCGTGAAGGGGGAGAAATGCTGATGTGCTAGCGAGCTGTGACGTATTTCACCGTGTTGGGCACACAACAGATTAACCGGTTCTTTCCTCGTAGGAGGAAGAGCGTTTGAAGAGACGGGTTTCTCTTGGTTCTGCAGGGCAGGTAATTTAAAGTTGTCCCTTTCAGTCAGGGCAGGGGCTGCGCGGGCGGGGTGCTGGCTGTGCTGGCGGCAGACGCGGTGCGCTTCCCGCGGACACTGGGAGGTTTTCCTAGGGTTCTGGACTCTGTTGGAACCTTTTCCCCAGTTGGGTTGTTGAACATTCCAGAACCTTCATTCACATTTCGAGATCTTAGGGGACATGTGGGGGTTTCTCCCCAGTCCCCGTCTTGATATTTTCTTTGCTTTTTTCCCCCATTTTTTTTTTCTTTGAAGGACTTCTGTTAGAAATACTCCTTCTCCCTTCGTACGTACACCTTCCTCCCCTCTCTTTATTTTCAAAATGCATTGAAGATTTGGAAAGAAATGATTGAATTTTTCATGGGCGGTCGCTCGTGATTTTTGGAGCTTTGTGTATGAAGGAGACTTTCAGAATTTGTGCTTTGATTTTGCAATTGTGGAAAGAGGAAAGGACCTAGAGTTGGTAGCTGATGAGGTGCAAGAGGGATAGTACCAAAGAGTCTGAAAAAGAGAGCCAGAAAGAGCTGACTCCCCCTCCTTTTGAAGCCTTTTCCGGTCTGGCCCGCTAGAGAAGCTAGCCACCACCGTGGGATGGAAGGAGGGTCTGGAGCCGTCTCCAGGTCAGCTCCAAGAAGTTGGAAGTTTTATTTTGTGTGCCTTCTTACAAGACGAACCAGCACTAACGTTGGGAGGGGCCCGGAAATGGTTTCTACCTGAACTACCAGAGGAGAGGGGACAAGACGTGTCCCTCAGAAGACAGCGGGCTGGGCGGACATATAATATAAGCACCATAAGAAGCTCATCTTTCAGGAGATTTGCTTAAAGGAATGGTCTCTGCCCCTCTCCTGTGGTGCCTGGCCTCAGATGAACTTGAGAAAGGATCCAGGCTTCTCAGCCTCACAAAGAGGAGGTGTGGCCTTGACCTTGAGCAGATAGATCCCGACTCTGGATGGGAAATGGCAGGCATGCCCCCCACGGCCCATCTCCTCCTGGAATGTAATGTGCTTTTTGGGTTTGTCATTTTGCCAGGAGCTTTCAAGGAATTTGAAAGGGGCTATGATGTAGTGCCTTTCCATTTTATGAGGTTACAGCGAAACTCTTTGCGTTGACCCTGTGGCAAAACTAACTTCTTAGGGTTTGAAAATATTTTTTAAAATCTAGCACAGAAGGGAACATGAAACACAGGAGGAGAAATGTCAGCCCGGCGGATTGCGCTGCTGCTGCTGCGGTGGCGGGAGGGTCGTCTGCTTCCGCCCGGCTGTACCTGCAGGAAGGTATCTCTTGCAGGCACCGCTGAAGTTTTTCTTAAATTCCTCTGCTTTGAATTGTGTCTCTGGGAGCCATTCATCTCTGTCACCTGCTTCACTTCTGCTATTTTTAGCCAGGTGCCAAAGACCTTACGGTTTCCTCAAGTGAAGCATAAAGAATTAAGATCTGTTGTAAACAAAGACTCATCACGCATTTTTGTTTTTTTGTTTGCTTCGCTGTTTTGTTTTTTGTTTTTGTTTTGTTTGTTCCCTGTGAGAGCTCCCTTCAGGTTTTCCTTTGAGTTCACGTTAATTGCTTAGAACTGGAAGACAGGATTCTCTAGGAGAGAGACCCAAGTCAGTTTTGTTCCCAAATCCTTGGAGACACGAGGCTTTTTTTTCCCTTGAAGAACATTCTAGAAGTGACCAGTAAAGGACACCTACTTTTCTTCCATTTTCATGTTCCTATCAAAATGCTAAGCTTATGTAGTCATTTAAAGACATGAAAGTTGGGTGGCGTGCCTTTTAGGTCTGGGAGGTTATATGAGTTGATCCATTTCGGAATAGGCCCGAATTTGTTTAGCTCAATTGGTTAATCTTGGGGCCAGGGAATTCTAGTGTTGAAACTTCATCTCTTGGGCTGCAGCTTGGAAGAAGTGGATACTTAGTTTAATAGTCAGGAGGGCTTGCTTCTTTGACTTGGATCCTTGAGAAGGAAGTTTTTGGTGTGACTCCCCACCACCCCTGGAAGAAACCATTCAAGGCCTGTGCCCCACGACGAGTGCCTCTTCCTCTAATTACTAAGTAATTAGACAAAATTAATCCAACTAATTAGTGTGATTTTATCATGCAAATGTTAGATGCTTATAGGTTTGAGGTTATTTTTTCCCTTTAAGAAGGCGAGGCTGTCTCCTGAATCCTTTCTTCTGTCTCTCCGTGTTCATCCCTCCCGTCTTCTTCCCCATTAAAAACTATTTTGGAGACTGAAGTATAATATTTCCCAGTAGTGCTATTTCTTTCCCGTATAAACTCACACTTTGCATTTTTCGTGATCTTTTGCAAAATCCAGTGCAAGATTAGAGAGGCACAGGGCCCAGAAATTGTTTTTCATTCTATTGTTTGTCCAAGTTGAGTTTTGCGCCCGTCTCTTCTTTTTATCTCTCCATCTATATTTGCAGGGCTCTCTGTTTCCCCCAAGTGTTAATGTAAACACGTTTTATTTTGAGACAGATCAGTTCACTTCCCTTTGGATATCCATTCCTATAATGTGGTAAACCTCAATATAACTCTCTGGTCCGAATGACATTTCATAACTGTGTACAAATCAAACACACTGTTGATATTAAATGACAACATTTAATGCTTATGTCAACAATTCACTTAAGTCTCCTTTCATTAAAATGCTCCTGATCTGGAGGGAAGCTACTCATCTGAGCAGATAAAGCACTTGACTTTCACCTCTAGTTTCAGGTTAGGGTACAGTTGGTGAGAGCTGTAATTCAACTGGATTTCCTAGCTTCGGGCCAAGGGGATTACGAGTGGGATCTGGCTCGCACAGTCAGAGGGACCTTTGGTCGCCTGGACAAGAGAGCATCAAAAGCCCAGCTTTTCACTGTATTCCTGGTGTAAGGCAGCTGGTCTTTGGGGAGGATTTTCCGCAGAAAACCTTTGAACTACCAACGTTACATAAGAAATTAACAGGGTTAGGAAAGTTGACACCGTTCACTTCTGGAATGATTCTCCCTTCCTCTTCTGCGGCGCAGCCCCGCTTCAGGCCCTTCCTGCCTCAGGGCTGTGTGGAGAACCTCTTTGTTCTCTTCTGGCACTGGATGCACTCCTTTCCTCTCTTCCCAGGACCCTCTTGAGGGCACTGGCTTTTCATGTTTTCCAGACTGTGGCCCGACGTACCGGTCTTTTGTACTCATGTGCTCCTCTGCCTGTCTCCCTGTAGTTAGGAAAGAAGTCCCACCCCCCGGCGCCCCAAGTTAGGAACCCCCGTTTGCTGCCTCCATCAGCCAGGACCTGGGTGCTTCCTGCGCTTTCATGGTCTAGGTGTCGCCACTTCAAGAAGAGCCTCTGGTGGAACTGCTGGGGTCTTAGGCGGAATCCAGTGAGTCGTCCACAACCCTCAGTGGTCTCTAGGGGACACTCGAATAAATAATCGTCACTGCTGCTCGATGAATAATCCTGCACTATTTTCGTTTTCATGGAACTCACTGAAGTCATGTGGGTTTGGCTGCAAATCACCCTTTAAATCCCAACACAGGCCGCACCTGCAGGGGGCCCTGGGCACAGCAGGGCCACAGAGGGGGAACCAGAGCCATGCGGCTGGCACCCACCTCTCTCGCCAGCTGGCTGCAAGTGGCGAAAGCCTGCGATCGTGCTGAATTTTTACATACCTGTGTGAAGGCGCAAGGGCGCAGAGATAGATTACCGCCCTTCCCGGCGTGGACCGACCCTGATGGGAAGCGAGCGGCTGTGCGTGTTCTGCCGGAGCCTGGTAGCTCAGGGAAGGCAGATAATTAATACAAGTAAGATGACAGGGGGACGTAATTGGCTGTGTGTTACGAAGTTTAGACATTGTCCTCCCTTCTGTCTCTGGGAGGAAGAAATTGCTCCGGCATATGTGTGCAGAAGACATAAAACTTGCTACAGCAGTATTTTTATTTCCAAATGATTCTTAAAGCTATTTAAAAGTCACCACAGAACGTGCTTTACAGAAGCAATTTCATAGCTCCTTTCGGTTTTTGTGTAAATCCAGATAACTGAAATGTTAGCCCTGATTCATTATTGAAAAGGAAAGAAGCCCAGCAGAGCTGATGGTGGAGGCTGGGGGCGGCACAAAGGAGCTGCTGGGGGTGGGGGGAGGACCTTGTCAGCCTGTTCAGGGCCTTCAAAGAATTTCTGTTGTGATTGGTAATGTCAGGGGCATTTGAAAGATGATCATTACTTGAGAAATTTTTCTGAACTGGAAACTTGCAAGCTTTGAGTCCCGTTCATCCTCACTGGCGATGATGGCCATTTTCCATTCCATGAGATCAATTTGGAGCTTGAGCATAATTTTATTTCTGCTTCACAGTTCTTAAAATCCTGTTTGGAAATGTCATTAGGAGGATAAGAGATGTAATGAAAAATACGTTCTCTCGTGCACCCAATCGGAGTGTATAGTTATGGGGCTGGCTATCTGTACCGAACAACAGTCAGCAAAGTGAGTCGGCGGCTTTCCGCGTTGGGAGTTGTATGGTGTAAAATTCAATGAGACATTCCGTAACTGGAAAGATCACATCGACATCAAAGATGCATTTAGCAGGCTACCTCCTCCCGTGTTACTAGAGCCGAAGCACAGTCTAGAACCAGGAATAAAAACTCTGGGTGGTTCAGAATTGTGGGCGGCCTGCTAAGCAGGATGCAGTCTGTCTGGGAACCCAGACTTGAATGCGGGTGGAAAGGAACGGACAGAAAGATGGGCCCTGGGGGAGCGGCATTATACTAGAACGGTGCTCTTGGCAGCCTCTTCCATTAAGGCCTGAAAGTTATCTTTTGAAACTGGCATCTGTCAGACCCCTCCTCAGGGCAGAGGACCGTGGGTTTTGGTGGTTGAATTTGCGGGGTCCAAAGAGAATGACAGTCCCGGTTCCCACGTAGTGTGGAGACGCACAGGGCCCGGGAAAGGGGGCTTCCTTTCTGCCCAGAGTTTTCAACAGCTTTTCAGAGTGGGGGGCTATTCCACAAACAAATGAGTTAAACGGACGAAGGAAAAAGGGCCGAGGTTTGTTTGTTTTCTGAACAGGTTTTGTTTTGCTGTCGAGAGGTCTAGCGGAACCTTGGTCTCCCTGGTACCAGATGAAAAATCCAGCCCTGTGCACACGCAAGGGGTTGTGTGTATGTGTTCGTTTCCCTGTAATATATGAGGTTGTTGGACTCACTAGAATGTTCGGAACTGTAAGGTCAGGCCGTTGTGAAATATTGCTCTGTGACACAGTGGCTTAGGGAAATACACGTTTTCGTATAAAACAGTGGGAGCATTAAGTGATGACATTGCCAGGAAATGCACTCTGCCATCTCTGGCAGTAGGCGCAACTTTTAAGGATGCAAATACGAGAGACAGTGGAAAATTACACGAAGCTCCCCTCATCTTGCATTTCCTCCGTCTGAGTTTTACGTAGGGGCTGTTTCTGATGGGGGCTTTTCCAGGGGGATAAGACAGTTTTACAAGACGGACCTGAAGTGCAAACTGGATAGTAATTCAAAGTCCTGAGGGGGCGTAAGCAGTGAAGGGAACTGGCTGGGCTGGGCGGGGAGGGGCTGAGCCCCGTACCTGGAACCGCTGACCCGCTGAGCAGAGAGCGCGTGCGCAGTGCCGAGCGCAGCCATTATTGTCATTGGCAGGATGCGCTGCTCACAGTTTTGGGTAGTCGGTCTGTGTTGTCAGTAATTTAATCCAGGTCAGGAGAGGCATGTGGCATTAACTGCTTCTCTTGAGCATCCCTGCAGGCACCCTCGCAGGGCCCATTCCAACTTTTAATGAGGAGTCTCGCTTTATGTGGGGGTGCTGTGGTGGCTCACAGTGTCCATTCTGGGGTGTTCTAAGGTGGGGGTTAGCTCTTGACATCGGACAAGGCGCCTGCCTAAAAGATGAGCTCCCCCCCCCCTTCCTTGGTCTCTGCTCCTTGTTAAGTTGATAATTAGGCAAGACTTTGAGACAGCAGTGAAAATACAGATGGCATGGGATTGTGTCCGCCTTCCTTTCAGAGGAAGAATAATTCTGAGGATTGGAAATAAAGAATTTGAAGGCAGAAACCTGATACGTTTGAGAGCGTCTGTATTTTTGTTGTAATTTTATTTCGCGATATGTTCCAACAGTACATGACATCTTGAATAATGCAGTTTTGTACTCCTTACCCAAGGGTTATGAGCAGGGACATTTACAGGAGGAGGAAATATGTGTTGTCTTTGTAATAGTGCTGCTCTCCCCACCGCGTCTCATTCTTTCCCATCCCCAGAACCGCCCCCCTTCCCCCAGGACGGGTAAGCTTCCCGGCCTCCTAGGATGTTTTCTCCTCCGTAGATACTGTGGTGTATTTACTGGAGCAATGAGGAAATAAAATGGTTCCTAACATTTCTTAAAGTTCCATACGCTAATGAATTTGATTCTTTCAATCATTTGGGGAATATCCTTGGCAAGTAAATAGAAGGCATCGTCACACTTTGTCGCAGTGTTTTTAGGTCAATCAAGGAAGTTGCAGAGAGAATTTTGTAAGCTGCACCCGAGCAAGGGGACGCTTAATTGGGCGGCAGCCTTCATTTTCTCTAATCAGAAATGTGGTGGAAACTGTTGGCACGACCTTTTCTTATTCCTCTGCTTACGTCCTGTAGGGATTTTTGCAGGGCAGTAAGTTCAGGAACGAGAAAGGGAAAGGATTGCCTTTTAAGAGGGGGGCTGAGAAGAGCCCAGCGTTTACAGTGAGGGCATGCAGCACCGTGTATGCAGCACCAGTCAGGGGAACGCTGTTCGTCCGGGTCCGGTCAAGAAAGAAGCCACACAGTAGTTTGAACAGGGGAAGCTCAGTTACTCCCCATAACGGGCGTTGGGATAGCAAGGGATTTGCTAGTAAGAAGCAAAGGAGACGTAAGGAATATGGGGAGAGCCAGACCCCGGGGCTCAGCTAGGGCATCCAGACAACAGCCCCCCACCCCAGGCTGAGACCAGATTCCTCTAGGATGCTGGGGAAAACTCTTCATGGGAAGGGGTCCCCTTGGGGCGTTCTGATACACAATTGCCAGGGTGTTGGCGAAGCTTCAAGCCTGTGGACCTGGT